>JANZXP010000194.1:26269873-26284845 GCA_027576715.1 Erythroxylum flavicans | reverse complement strand
ATCAATTTTCTGCACACTTTCTATTTCTCTAACACCTTCATTTTACTTCTAAAATATCATACTAATTTACCTCATTTTAAGGCACCGCATTGACCCTTTCTTTAATCTCAAATTCAATCTAGTTCATCCATGTAACAACTACTCAAAAAGTTATGTGTTTTAAGCATTAAAACAGAAAATTAGCATATCGTCTCATTAACAACAACTTATCAATTATCAATAAATCAACACTCTTCCATCACCATTTTTATGATCATGCTAGCTCTAACCCATCATCAATACAAAAACAAGACATAAACTCATTTCTTCATTCTTCAACATTTTTATACACTTTCATACACCATTTACAATACCAAAGTAAAACGTAACTCCATTACCTCTTCATCCACACACATCCTTAAGTCATGAATAATATTAGATCACTAAATTCAATTTTTTTAGATAAAAACCTCATTATAAATCAAACACCCACAAAAATACTTAAGAATTTCATATTCAAAACAAAACCTCAAATTACTCATCACAATGTCTCATTTACACTAACCCATGAAGATCAACATATTACTTACTTGATTTAGCTCCAAATCCTTCAAGAGAACACCAACCCTAGCTTTGTTGACAACCCAAGTACATCATCAACCAAGAGTGATTACGTTGGGTCTTTTGTGAGAATGAAGAAGACAACAAGATGAGAGTAGCATGTGAAAGAAAAGAAGGCTGGGTTCAACGTGTATGGAGGTTAGAGAAGTAAAAAGTCGTGAAGAAGAGAAGAAGATGAAGCTCACAAAGAGAGGAAGAGAAAAGCAAGTGAAAGACAACATTTAATTTGGTCTTTCAAATAAAAAGTGAAGTTTCGTGAGATGGGGAGTGGTGGCAAGTGGTGGTGACACTTTTCACTACCACTTGTCACTTTCCTATGGTCCCATTTGGACCCCTTTTTAAAAAACTAGTCCATTTAATCCTAATTTCTACTCCAAATTTCATTGACATATGCCATTAAATCCCAAAGCCATTTATAAAAATTTTCACTGCCATTTGACTCTTAATTCTACTGTTATTTATCAATTATCTTGCCACTTGGCATTTTTCCTAGTTCAAAATTTACCCAAAAATTCAGGGATTTTCTAAATTTTGCCAAAATTTCTAGATCAACCTTTATACACTTTATAACAATTTCCAATACATTAATAAAACCACAATTCATATAAAAAATCACATTTATATCAATTATACCTGGAAAATGTCAATGAATGCATGTATAACCATTTTTAATGTGCAAAAATAAATATTCATATATGTGTGTGTATGTCATATTGTGCATGAGCATGAAATGCACTTTCTAATCTTTCAAATAATCTCTCATATTTACTATTCTAGTCTTACATGGATAATGGGATATTACAGCTCTCCCCTCCTTAAAAGAAATTTCTTCCTCGAAATTCTTACCTGATTGTTCGAACGGGTAGGGATATTGCCTCCTTATATGCTCGTCCGTTTCACAAGTTGCTTCCTCAGTTGGGTGATTCCTCCAAAGGACTTTCACCAATAGAATGACTCGGTTCCTTAACTGCTTGATCTGAGATCCCACTATCTTGATCGACTTCTTAACATAGCTTAAGTTACCAACAACTTCAATCTCTTGAGCAGGTATCACATGTGTAGGATCTGATCAGTATCTTCGGAGCATATTCACATGAAACACATTATGTAATTGAGACATTTCATTTAGTAAAACTAACTTATATGCCAAAGGTCCTATTCTCTCAATGATCTAATAAGTACCAATGTACTTAGGGCTCAACTTGCCCTTTTTATCGAACCTCAGCACTTTTTGCCAAGGTGAGACCCTTAGAAACACTTTATCTCCTACACTGTATTCCATATCCCTCTGGTGCTAATCCACATAGCTCTTATGTCTATCTTAAGCTGCTTTAATTCTACTTCTGATCAGTTTCACCTTATTTACTGTATCTTGTATCAACTCTAAGCCTTTTACCATTCTCAAGCCTTCTTCATCCCAATACAGAGGCGATCGATATTTTCTGCCATATAATGCCTCATACGGTGCCATTCTGATACTACTGTGATAGTGGTTATTATAAGCAAACTCGATCAGAGCTATATACTGATGCTATGCTCCTTGAAACTTCATTACACATTCTCTAAGTATATCCTCAACAGTCTTGATTGTCCTCTCGCTCTGTCCATTTATTTGAGGATAAAATGTAGTATTGAAGTTCAACTTTGTACCCATAACTGACTGTAAGGTCTTCCAGAATCTCGAAGTAAATCTGGGATTTCAGTTTGATACAATGTACTCTGAAACCCCATGCAGTCTAACTATCTCATTTACATATCTCTGAGCCAACTGATCTAGTGAGTTACTCTCTCTCACTGGTAGGAAATGGGCTGACTTAGTCAATCAGTCCACTACAATCTATATAGCATCATTCTGCCTCAGAGTTTTAGGCAATCCTATAATAAATTCCATGGTAATTCGTTCCCATTTTCACTCCATAATAGGCAATGAATGTAGCTTCCCTACTGGAGTCTTATGCTCAGCCTTAACTTACTGGCATGTCATACACTTAGAAACATACTCCGCCACTTGCTTCTTCATTCCAAGCTGCCAGAAATGCTGCTTCAGCGTGTTATACATCTTGGTAGCACCAGGATGCATAGTATAGGTGGCCATATGAGCTTCTTCTAGAATTTCTTTCCTCATATCATCCATATTAGGCACACACAACTTCTGTTTCAACCATAAAGTCTCATCCCTCAACTCAAACTTGGAATCTGGACTCATCTTCATTTTCTTTATAATCTTCACCATATTAGGATCTTTCCTCTATACTCTTCGGATTCTATCATGTAACATCGACCTCAACTTCAATGTAGCAATTAAGGCCTCATCTTGCTCCAGATTAAATTCCACATTTAAAGCCCTCATAAGAATCAAGTTAGGTAACCTCGATGTCTGAATCTAAGCTATACTAATATTAGACTTTCTGCTCAAAGCATCAACCACCACATTAGCTTTTCCTGGATGATACTCAATTGTGCAATCATAATTCTTCAACAATTCTAACCATCTCCTTTGTCTCATATTCAACTCCTCCTGACTCAGCAGATACCTTAAACTCTTGTGATCAGTATAAATTTGGAATGTCTCTATATCTTTAAAGTAAAGATAACGGCAACTAGCTCTAAATCATGTACCGGATAACTAATCTCTTGAGACCTTAATTGTCTCGATGCATAGGCTATCACCTTGCCATACTGCATCAACACACATCCCAATCCTTGATGCGAAGCATCACTATACATCACGTATCCTCCAGTTCCTGATGGAATGGTTAACATCGGTGCTATAGTCAGTCGATGCTTTAGCTCCTTAAAACTTTTCTGACACTCATCATTCCATCTGAAAGACATGTTCTTTCTCAAAAGTTTTATTAGAGGGGCTGAAATTAAAGAGAACCCCTCGACAAATCTCCTGTAATACCTGACCAATCTTAGGAAGCTTCGAATTTCAGACACATTCCTCGGAGCTTCCCAATTCATCATTGCATCTATCTTCTTTGGATCTACTTGTATGCCCTGTCTAGTCACTATATGTCCCAGAAACACCACTTGATCCAGCCAAAATTCACACTTACTGAATTTGGCATATAGTTGGTTTTCCCTTATAATCTGTAGTACTAACCTCAAATGTCTGGCATGTTCTTCTCTATTCTTTGAATACACCAAAATATCATCGATAAACACTATCATAAAGTGTTATAGGTAAAGCTGAAACACCTTATTCATCAAGGCCATGAATAATGTTGGGGCATTAGTTAACTCAAACGACATTAATAAGAATTCAAAGTGTCCATACTTGCTCCTAAATGCACTTTTTGGTACATCAGCCTCCGCTATCTTCAACTGATAGTACCCCGATCTCAAATCCAACTTAGTGAACACCTAAGTTCCCTGTAACTGATCAAGCAAATCATCAATTCTAGGTAACGTGTACTTGTTCTTAACTGTCAGTCGATTCAGTTGCCTATAATCGATGCATAAACTGAAAGTCCCATCTTTCTTCTTCACAAACAAAACTGGAGCTCCCCAAGGCGAAGCATTGGATCTAGTAAAACCCTTTTTTAGCAACTCTTGTAGTTGAGCCTTCAACTCCTTTAGTTCCTTAGGTGTCATCCTATATGGAGGAATGGATATTAGAGCAACATCCGAAACTAAGTCAATCGTAAACTCCGTTTCTTGATCTGGAGGTAAACTAGATAGCTCGGCGGGAAACACATATAGGAATTTCCTAACCATGGGAATGTCCTACTCATTTTGCTCAGCTCTTATATCGATGACGTGGGCCAGATAGGCCTCACATCTACCTTGCATCAACCTCAATGCACTCATAAAGGATATCATCATGGCTGGCACTGCTTGACTAATTCCTCTGAATATTGCCCTCGGCTGATTAGGAGATTCTAGTACTACCTCCTTAGTATAGCAGTTCATGATAGTCCTATAAGCAGTGAGCCAATCCATGCCTAAGGTAATGTCTATCTCTCTCAACTGCAGTAAAATGAAGTCTGTCTTCATCTCTGCCTGGTCAATCTGAATCAAACATCTTTTGCAAACTTCTCCTATCACTGTAGTACTACCTACTGGTGTACTCACCTCTAATCTATACTTTAACTACTCTCTATCACAATGCAGCCTACATGCCAGATGCAGTGTGATGAATAATTACGTAGATCTTGGATCTAGCAATGCAAATGCTTCATAATAATAAATAAGTAGTACACCTGCAACAATATCCAAAGAATACTGGGCCTCCTGCCTAGTCATGGTGTAGACTTCAGCCTGAGACTGCTATCAGCTGCTCAGCACCTTTGTCCTGACAGAAGGACTCCTTGTGCTCACTCTATCTCTACCACGACCTCTCTGTCCAGTCCCACTATCTCGACTCTACTGGATTGTAGCTTCACTCCTAGATCCCCCACTCATACCAGACTGAGTTCTCATAGCAGCAGAACAATCTCTAATCTAGTAATCAAAGGAGCCACATCTAAGGCAAGCTCTAGTCAATCTCTAGCACTCACCACTGTGCCTCTTACCATAGTGCTCATAAGGGGGTAGTTGACTCTACCCTAAACCTCTTCTACTGCTAGATTGTATAAAACCACTTCTCTGTCTGAATCCCGACTATCTTGATCCAGTTGGTGGTTTGAAAACTTGGTTCTGACGCTTACTGAATCTTCTGCCAAAGCCACTCTGAACCTCACTGGACCTCTTCAATCTAGATCTTTGCCTAGACTCAACTTGTCCCTCTCTTAGTAGCTGCTCAATTTTGATCGAAGCAGCTCTCAACTCAATGAAACTACTTAAACTGGAGATCATTAATCTTTTCTTGATCTCCATGTTTAACCCATCTTCAAATCTCCTACACTTATCTTCTTTGGTAGGAACCAAAACAATAGCATATCCCATCAACTCATTGAATCGGATCTCATATATTGCCACTAACATCCTACCCTACTTTAAATCCAAAAACTGTTTCATCTTTTTGTCCAAGTAGATCTTGGGCATGTAGTTCTCTTTAAAGATCCTCAAAAAGTCTTCCCACTTAAGGTTTGAAGGCCTGGTGGTACTGCCTAGAGCAATCTTCAACCACTGGTAAGCTGGGCCTTGTATCAAGGACACTGCATCGACAAACTTCTCATCCGGCTTGCAATCCATCTGGTCAAAAACTCTTTCTGTCCTTTCTAGCCATCTCTCAGCCTCAGCAGGGTCTGTACTTCCGTAAAAGTCCACAGCCCCTTACTTTCGTAGCCTATCATACCTCCTCTCCCTTCTCTCAAGAACTCTAGGAGGCATTAACTCCGGTTGAGGTATAGAGGACTCTCTATTGGCTCCTATAGATTCTTGGTCTTTCATGCCAGCCGACCTTCCCACTTGATCGCCTAAGGTGGATAACCTATAATAAATAAGAACTTCAATCATTATCCACATTTCTCGTGATATTCATGCTTAACATTCCTTTCTTTCCTTAAATTTCGTTTTTTTCTTTCTTAAAAGCAAGACAACATTTCCTTTACCCATTTTACCCTTAATGAGAGTTAAAAGTCCAACTTACCCTTCCTTTAATGCTTCTTGACTTTCTTAAACATAGTGACTTGCCAAAATTGCCCTTATTCCTTCTTAAAACATTAATTTCACTAACTAGTGAAATAAAATCCAACTATCATTGAAATAAATAATTAAATTCTAATAATAAACAAAATTGCATTCTATAAGGCAAATATTCAAATTCCATGCTTATTCCATAACTATCATGCTTAATTCGAAAAAAATATTTCAGGGGCCAACATCAAAAACTTTTAATTCCAAGGATTGTAGTATAGAATGCAACTTCGGGTCGTTTCACTTAATCGGAACTTGATGAATGGAACTAAGCTAGCCTGTATGTCATCATATGCAAACAAAATTAGCAAGGAAGAGGGGGTTTAAATCTTTGGAAATTCAGATAAAAATAAGCGAATTGTAAGAAAATGTAATGAAAAGTATTTTTTTTTTTGGATTTTGGGAATGGAAAAGCAATAAAATGAAAACAATGATCAAATGATGATAGTATCCTCTTAAAAACGAGCTTTGGCTATCATAGTTTAAAACAAATTTTTATGGGAGTGAATCACTAAGTTTCAAATGGTAAACCTTAAAGAACTCTTTAAGTCCAAAGTTTTAATCAGTGAACTCTATTTCTTAAAACCTTATTGAATGCTCTTAGCGTGTGCAATGGGTAAGTCAATGTAATAAGTCATTTTAGGATCTAGAATCATCTCAATATCAAACACAACTAGGCAAATAAAAGAGAATTAACCAAATCACAAATAGACATATATGAGACTTCATATATTCAAGTTCCAAATTCTACATCATCAAATCCCAATAACATATTGAATGTCCAATACTTGATTAAACTCTAATCAAGAATATTCAACTACAAATTACAGATTCTAAACCTAGAAGTTCATAACAATGTAGCTGAACATAGAATAAACTACTCCCCTTTGAAGCCTATCGAACTCTAGCCGTTGCTACATTTTCAAGAGAAAAGAGGTACGTAGCCAAGCATTGTTCCAGGAGAATTCACAATTGGGAACCCACTGGAAGCATCCATGGTAGCGTCTGTCAGTGGAGGAGTTGTTGGTGAAGTGCAGGAGAGTGGATGATGGAGTGTCAGAAGGTTTAAAGAATGAGAGTGTGTTTTTTTTTACTATGTCAGCTCCCTCTTCACCTAAAATGGTAGGTTTTTAAAAGAAATGGGTTATGGATCGGGTTGCATAGTGGGTAAACTTCCAAAAATAGTTTGGGTATTCAAAGGTTTGCTGCGGGGACAGATAAGTTCGCCTCGGCTAACTTTTCCCAAAAGTTTTAGCTGTACTGTTGGCTCTTTTGCAGCGGCGACAGAATTAATCTTCGCTTCGGCTAACTTTTCCCAAAAGTTCTGCTTGGAATTCTTCATACTTCTCCGCGGTGAACTTCCTATTGCACCCGTTCACTTGTTGACTTGACTTCTGCCTTTCCTTGACTCTACATCTTCTTGAGTATCTTCTCCTTGAGTCTCCTACAATTAACAAATGGTAGTTTGCAATATCAATTGTTCTCATAAAATTAATTAGTGCACTTATACTGATTTATAACAAATTTTACTCTCAAACTACATAAAATAAAGGTAGACACTCAAGAGTCAAATTAAGCATAAAATCTAGAAATAAGAGTCAAGAAGTGCAGTAAAAGACATGAAAATGCCGCCAATTTATATAATAAACTTGGGCTCAATCAAACACTCAACGCTACATCAAGTGCAAAAACCAACATTCCCTCACAATTGTGTACATAAACTATGATGAATGCAAAAATGATGTTTCCCCACTTAAACTCAAACTCTCACATAAAAACCACATGAAGCGTATATCACTCACAAAAATTGATCATAAATAAGATTTGGTAACCATCGAGAGTGATCATTGAAAGTAACATCCACCTCATATTCAACATACTTAAGTAACTCATTCAATACAACTTCAGGAGGAAAGACTAATAATAAACAATTTTTCAACACATATGCATTTCCTCCTTGCTACATTTATTTAAACATTTTTTGTTTTTGTTTTTCTTTCTTTCTTTCTTCTTCTTATCTTATCTTTTCCTTTTTCTCTTTTCTTTCTTTCTGTTTTTTTCTTCCTTTTCTTTTCTCTTATGAAAATTAAAGAAACTATATCAACATGGTAATTTCAATGATAAGACATAAAATAGCATTCTAACATTACAACCAACCCACACATATGTACACCCACACACTTATACTTTTATATATCCACAAACTCAACAATTAAGAAATGTTACACTAGCTTTAAGGCTTAGGAAGGACATTTAGTTATGTAATGTGGTTAATACATAAAGAAAAGGCAAATACAACTCAAGTGGGCTTAAAAAGGGAGATGTCAATAGAGTAGGTTATTTGGCTAATGTAGTTCGGAAAAGCAAAAAAAAAAGTGCCTAATCATCTCTATGTTAATATATGTGATTAAAATGTGGTCTCGAATAGAAAATCAAGGCAAAGTTAGGATGTACATATCATGAAGGTCACACATAAACAAGACAAGGAGACTGGTATTGATGTGTCAATCTAATAGGACTTAAAATCTCACCGATTTTGTCTACCATTAGTCACTACTCTTCTAAAGATAATGCACATCAACTAATCACAAAAGTAAAAGTACATGCTCAGGTTGCCATGAAATTCTCTAGTTAATTCACACTCTAATCATAACTATATAATCCTAAAAGCAATAGAAAAATGAGAAAGTGTTTGATTTTTTTCTCTCTCTCTCATTTTGATTGAAAACTTAAAGCAAGAAATAAACCAACATAGAAACACACATACATATAAGAAACAAATGTGAAAATTTATAGAAAAGAAATTTGTTTCCCTTGGGTTACCTCCTAAGAAGTGCCTGTGTTTAGCTTTGACTCGACTCAATACTTTTATCACGTGACAAAATTATGATATTCAAGAATAACAGTTTGCGCTTTCTCCACATAAGGTTATTCAGGATAAGATCTAAGTTAATGATCATTTACCTCTTGTGTCTTCCCTATCCTCCAACTCTTAAACTCTACTGAGTCCATACACTTTGGAAATATTTTGAACATCTCTTCACTTCTCTTCCTCGTTCAATTTCCCTAACTTACTAGGTAAAGGTGAAGGGTTAGTCTCAACAATAATTATGGACTCAGTATTTACCTTTGAGCTAAAAGACGTATCCTTTTCTGCTTCAAGCTCCTTCTCCACTTCTTTCACAAAAGCAATTCCTTGAGTAGTCCACTCAAGATTCTCAATCTCCTCTTCACTTTGTAGGGCCTCTACGCTAATGTCCCCTAGGTGCACCTCAGGTTGAGATAGTTGTGTTTCTTCACTTTGGGATACTAGGCAGTCAAGAGCTTCCGTTAACTGACCCATCTGGTTTGCTAAGTTCTTAATCCTCGAACTTGTTTCTTACTGGAATTGCATCTCTTCTTACTGTAATCGCAAAAGTATTAGCAACACAAACATTAACTAATTCTTCTATTGAAGTACCTGACTTTTGTTGGTTTTTTAAACATTGGACACTGGACCTTGTATCTTGCAAAATTTGCCTTACATACTGCTGGAATTCCTGTACACTCTATTGAAGTTGAATATTATTAGCAGTCATTAATAGTTGTCAATTGCATTATGTTTTAGGGTTTAATTTGTGATGTATTTAGTGTTAAATTGAGTGTTTAGAGTGTTAAATGCATTAGTTTATGTGTTTAAGTGTTTTTATGGGCTAGTATGAGTCTTTTTAATTAATTGTTATATTTTTAAGGTACCTTGATGGGTTTGTTAGTGTTTCAGGGTAAACGGTGAAGAACAGAGAAGATTCGAGGAGTTTTCGGGCCAAAGGGTGACATAGTAGGCCACGATAATGACAGACAAGGACGAGCCAGAGCAGCTAGGCTATGATCGTGCACATGGGGGCACGTTCATGATAGAGAGCTTACATCCAGGCCACGATTGTGCACATGGGGCCATGATCGTGACAGAAAAGTTAAGGCACTTCGGGCTGACAAAAAAATTCAAGTTTCATAAAAAATTTTGGACCGTTTTGATTCCACCTTTGACCTAAAGCCTCAAAAGTATAAATAGAACATTACAAGTCAAAGGTAGTAGTCTTTGGAGAGCCTTGGAGAGTTTGAAAAAGAGAGCACTCATGTGATCCAATACTGGAAAAACCTACAGAGAAGTCAAGAGATAGAGGAAGGAGACAAAGGAAGAGAGACACAGAGAATAGCTTGACGCGACGTACTTCCTAGAACAGGTGATTTCCTGCTGTCACTGACTCTACATCTCTGTTCTCGACGTATTTTCCATTTATTTCAATTTTATTCATGTATAGAATTAAAATAGGTGTTAAGAATATATTGTGTTGAATGTTAAGATTGTGTCTATACTCACCTTTGAGTTTTTAGTTCTTAAGATTAATAAAGTTTATTTGATTGTGTTTTCTTTCGATTTAATTGTGATTCAAATTCTGTTCTTAATAACTGGGCAATAAACTAAGAGGGTAAGCCGAGGGAAAATAATCAATTTGGGCTAACGAGAGTTAGGTGAATTGATAGGTTAAGAATTGAATCAAACCGGTAGAGTCGTAACGAGAGATCGAGCATAGATTCCCAGTAGGTTAATAGACAACTTAGAACTAATTTAAGTTTTAGGTCAATAGTGAATCGAGAGATCGTGATTCCATAATTTAAATTAGGGATCATCAATTAGGGCTAAGAATTATAACTCGAGAGAGATTAATTCACCCTAGAATCGTCTAGACCCGTTAAGCCAAGAATTGCATAATTGACTAGATTTTCGTTAATTTCGAATTAAATCCTCCTTTCTCTCACTCGGTAGTTTCTAGGTAGGTTTGGTATTTGTTTTTTTGTGATTTTTTATCTTGCTTAGATTTCTGCAACGCAATTCTTGGAATTATTTGTTTAAATGAATTATATTCTGCATTAGTTATAATTTAGAATTATTGCAATTTTAGTTCAACCTTAGATTTTAGGACTAGATTAGGCCTTCTCGTGGGATCGACACCTTAGGTACTACACGAATAACACGTGTGCTTGCGAAATTTACTAAGGTTATAAATAGTAAAACTTAGCGCATGTAACCTTGCGATCAAGTTTTTGGCACCGTTTCCAGGGAGGCAATAATTTAGTTATTTAGTCTAAGGCTTTTCCACTAACTTTTGTTTTTTTTTAAAATTGGGCATAAAGTAGAGACACATCAAGGCATCTTAGAATGAAAAATGAGACAACTGAAGAGCTACATTGTAAGAAGAAATGGAACGAACAATGATGGAAGATAGATATTATAGGGAGTAAGGAACTTTTGAGAGTTACAATGAAGCACAGTATGGTTGGGGAAATAATGATCCTTATTAGAACATGTACACTCTGGATGGCCGAACCGACCCAAATTCTATTGGTCCAACAATGTAGGGAATCATTTAGGATATCAAGACCTAGTTGAATTTCACTATGATGACTACAATTCATGGGATTCCAAACTGGACAAAATGATGGATAAGCTCACGGATATGGAAGAGAACTCTCAGAAGAGAATGGAAAAGAAGTTTGAACAAGTAATAGAAGATCATACATCTTCTATTCATAATCTAGAGGTTCTAATAGGCCAGCTTTCTAGGGAATTTTGTAAGCAAAGTGTGGAAAATGGCTGCGCAGCATGAAAATAAATTCAATAGAGTCATGTCAGGCTATCACACTTAGGAATAAGGTAGAGCTAGAAGAACCAGCCAGAAATCAAGTTAATCTCAACCTTATAGAAGACCAAGAACTCAAGAAAAAGGATGAAGGAAAGGATGGAAATCCCTCATACTATCTGCCAGATCTTAGTACACCATGTTTGAACATCGAAAATTCTAGGATAGATGTCCATCGAAAGAACCCTACCATTTGGATTGATGATGATGAAGAGACATCTAACATGAATGATGTAATTAAGAATTCGAAGGTTAGTAGCTCATTAAGGGTAATTGATGTGTTCGAATCTTTTAAAAAATAAGAGGACAAAAAACAGATGACAACAGACATCGAGTTTGAAAAAAGTATGAAAGTCTCTGAGAAGAAGAAGCCGAGGAAACAAAGGTGATTACTAAAGAAAGAGAGAAACTCACCTTTTTACAGGACAAATTGTTGGATTCGATGGAAGATTTAGGGAGTTTTGTTATTTCCTATTTTATTGACAATTTGTTAGAAAAAAAGGCATTACTGAGCTTAATCGATTTTCTCAACTTTATTAATATTGTCCTTATGATCATTTTCCAATGCATGGCTTACTCAGAGGCTACAAAACTGATGTTGAGCGAGAATGGTAGAAGCAAGCCACTCATAATTGATCCTAGCTGAGTTTTAAAGGATGAAGGTCAAGCTAATGACCATAAATTAGCACGTTTAGTAGTTAGATTTAAATTGTTATGTAGTTAGGTTTGTTTTAAATTCTTAAATAAGTTTTGAATGATTTGGAACAGTTTGGATTGTTAATTCTTTTGCTCTCTTGACTCACTTATAAGATAGGGAAACACTCACTATATCAAGCGGATTTGGTCTCAACACTATCGCCATCACCATCTCTATCACCATAAACGGTTTAATGCTCTAACCCTTTTCTTTCATTTTTGTTAGTATTTTATTCTTATGTTTTTCATATATTGTGTTTTATTTCCCCTGGTGTGTCTGTGTACCCTTCTCACATTGAGGACAATGTGTTATTCAAGTGTGGGGAGGGTTACGTGTCTTGTTTTGTATGTGATTTTGCATATTGTATGATAGTTATTAGGTTGAATTGTGCGAACTGCTTAAATGTATCAATGGCTTAGATGAGTGAAATTTGTTTAATTTTGAACATAGTCCAGTAGGTTGTGAATAATCATTAGCTAGCAAAATTAATGAACTAGGATTTTTGGATAAATATAAAGCTTAAATAGGACTTAGTGTAAATTTAGCACCCTCTAGGTTGTCACATTCATTCATAATTTGAGGCCCTTCAACTTGAGTAGCTTAACTAGTATTTTTCATGAAAATGAATACTAAAAACAAGGTAGGCAATAAAAAAATGTGTTTCATTAATAAATTACTATTCCGCTGACCTTCAGGTTATGAATAGAGCTAGTAGCCAATTAAAAACATGATAATAACTGAGTAACTGAATCGACACGCATCACAAATGTATGCCTTCGCGTCAAAAGGCTATAATGACATTTCAACCAAGCTGTTAATAAATGACTTAGTCGAGTAACTGGATTGACATTCATTATCAATGTTTGCCTCCCAGTAAAATACTAAGTCTATGTTTAAAAAAATAAAAAAAGTGTGTTATTAATAAAAACCTACCAAACTTGTAATAAGTTTGAATTTTCATGAAAATGTACTTAGGAACAGTTACAAAGTCTGAAGAACCAAAGAATTATTAATGTGTGTGTAGAATTGAAAAGGGTAATTAAATTAGCACTTAGCTCCTAAATAACTTATATATTTAGTTCAAAGCCCTTAGACATAGATTTTGTCAGTTAATGATTAGTTATAACTTGTTAGATTATGTTCAGGATTAAATTTATTCCATGAAGTCGAAGCCATTGTCTTATTTTTGCATTGTGTGCTTCATGTTGTTATGTCTGTTGTTTTGTTTGCTTGAGGACAAGCAAAAGTTTACATGTGGGGATGTCGATATTTGTCAATTTCTTTGTATTTTAAGGTTTAATTTGTGATGTATTTAGTGTGAAATTGAGTGTTGAGAGTGTGTTTAGAGTGTTAATTATGTTAGTTTATGTGTTTAAGTATTTTTATTGGTTAGTATGAGTCTTTAAGCTTAATTTTTATATTTTTGAGGTACCTTGATGGGTATGTTAGTGTTTCAGGGTAAACGGTGAAAAATGAAGAAAATTTGAGGAGTTTTAGGGCCAAAGGCATGGCCCACGATTGTGGCATAGCAGACCACGAACTTGACAGACAAGGACAACATGGGGGCATGATTGTGACCAAGAGTTTACATCCAGGCCACGATCGTGACAGAAAGGTTAAGACACTAGCCACGATTGTGGCAGGCAAGGCCACAATCGTAGCCTGCATCGGGCTGACAAAATAACTCAAGTTTTGCAAGATTTTTTGGACTATTTCAACCCTGATTTTGACTTAAAGCCTCAAAAGTATATATAGAACATTACAAGTCAGAGGTAGCAGTCTTTGGAGAGCCTAGAGAGTTGTGCAAGAGAGCTTTGATTCAGCCAATTCTGAGAGAAAACCTTGAGAAAAATCAAGAGATTGAGGAAGGAGACGAAGGAAGAGAGACACGAAGACGAGCTAGATGTGACGTACTTCCCAGAAAAGGTGGTTTCCCACTATCGTCACCTCCCTGACTCCATTCTTGTTGTATTTTTCCATTTATTTCAATTTTATTCATATATAGGATTGAAATAGGTGTTGAGAATCATTTGTGTTGAATGTTGAGTTTATGTTTATACTCACCTTTAGATCTTAATTTTTGAGATTAATAAAAAATTCGATTGACTGTGTTTTTATTGATTTAATTGTGATTTCAATTATGCTCTTAATAACTTGGCAATAAATTGAGAGGGTGAATCGGGTAAAAATAATCAATTTGAGCTAACGAGATTTAGGTGAATTGATAGGTTAATAATTGAATCAAACTGGTAGAATTGTGTAACGAGAGATCGAGCATAGGTTCCTAGTAGGTTAATAGACAACTTAGAACTAATTTAGGTTTTGGGCCGGTTACGAATCGAGAGATCGCAATTCTATAATTTAAATTAGGGATCATCAATTAGGGTTAAGAATTATAACTCGAGAGAGAG
>JANZXP010000194.1:26218951-26247935 GCA_027576715.1 Erythroxylum flavicans | reverse complement strand
CTGAAAATCGATATATTGATTTCTCTGGAATATATCCAAGAATCAATTATTTACAAGATTCTGATCCTCAAGAAATTCGATACTGGTATGATTTTGGAGCCTTAAATTTGATATACTTATCATCTCCAAATTTTCCTGAGATAACATTTTTACCACAATGGATAAAGGATGGAGTGAAAGATTGTTATCTCAATAACCCTACCATCACTCCACAAGATATTTTACTTTTGAAATTCTTATCTGCTGGACCTGATTTTGATACTGAGGGACAATACCCTGCATATCATCTGATACAGCTTGGAAAAGCTGATTCATTTTCGATAGCAGTAAAACAAGATAAGAAAAGATTTGTTAAATTTGAAGAAAAAGATATTCATTATCGAAGAGCTATTGGAATACGGATAGTCCTACAAGGTATGGATGCCAGCTTTAAAAAAGGATTTCGGACTTACGGAGGGCAAAAAATTCATTCTTCTATCATGATTTTTGCCCCTGCTAAGCATACTCCAATTGCAGCACAAAATTTTCTACGAACCAAAATGAAGCTGCTAGAATCTGGAGTTATGAAATCAAGTCTGATAGCTCAACAAAAGATTTGTCTCTTTTGAAAACATCCAAGGGATACGTGTCCAACCTGTAACAAAGAAAAGATAACACTGAAAAAAGAAGATGGTGACAACAAAACAACTGGAGTAGCACTGAAAAAAGAAGATGGTGACAGCAAAACTACTGATAAAGTAGCCGACAAAAAAGATATCTGAAGAAGAATCGAGGCTATGTGAGCTGTAAAGAAAATAGCTCGTTGTACAAAAATAAGTGGTCTCAGAAAAAAATCTTTCATAGTAGTTTTTACTTTTTGCTACTATAAATATCTAAATACTAAACGAAGTCTGTAAGCCTAAGCACTAAAGCTCAACCCTGTACTCTTCTCTTAACCATGAAATAAAACACCCTCTTTTCTCCTACATCTTCTATCTCTAAAACGCCCAACATCTCTCATTCTTTTTTCTTACGCTTAAAGGTAGGAAACGAAATTAGGCTGTGCTAAATATTGCTGAAGGAACCCCAGAAGAGTTACCTATCAGCGATAGGTTGGGGCTGAAACGCTCGGTAAAAGCTTCGAGGTACGACCCGGCAATATTTCGGTCAAAACGAACATTTAGAAATTAAGTTATCAAACTATCTTAAAAAGTTTTCATATCAAATGTTTTTTAAATTTAGACTAATGCATGATACATTATCAAACTATCTGTTATAACATTAAAATTTAAACTATTTTTAGAAATTAAGTTAACATTTAATGTCTTTTAAATATGCAAGAAACAACTACATATGTAGGTTTTCTATAACAATTAAAATGTCATTAAAAAGTTTAGATATTAATATTCGCTTATAAAAAATGAAAAGTTTTTTTATTTACAAAGTGAAAATTCAAAATTATTGTCATTACGATTAAAATGTCATATAAAGTATTATAAACTTATCAAAAGTGTTGTATATATGATATTTTTGTTTTAAAATTATTTATTTATTTTGAATAGAAAATTTAAATTCATTCAAATAACTAATCTTTGTAAATTTACGTTATATATTAAAAATTAGTGACATAATATGAAATTATTTAAATCTAAATTATCATTAACTATTTCAATCGCAATATCACAATATACAATAACTAAATACCAAATTTATAAAATTATTTTTTGAAATTGAAAATTATTTTTATGACAATTAAAATGTCATAAAAACTATTATGAACTTATCAAAAGTATTGTGTATATGATGTTTTTGTTTCAAAATTATTAGTTTCTTTTGAATAGAGAATTTATATACATACCATTAACTAATTCATGTATATTTACGTTATATATTAACATTTAGCAATATAGTATAAATTTAATTAAACCTAAATTATACATTGAAGAACCACAATTACATGTTAATAATCTTATCTTATCATATTAATATATCGTTGTATTTTTCTTTATTTTCTACAAGATCTTTTAAACGCGCATACTTGTTAGTTGTTTCGGCCTTCATTCCACATTTATTTAGTTCCAGAGATGGATAGGAATACCAAAAGGCGTAAAAAGTATGCTGAAATGTCAAAAAATGAGAAACAACCCCTTCTACAACAACGTCGAGAAGCTTATGCTACAAAGAAGAGTAATGTTACTCCTCGATGTAAACTAGTTCGTGATTAGCCTACGTATTCTACCATTGATAACATTAGTATAAATGATCAACAATTTCCTCATCCTACCAGTAGTCAACTGGTGCAAAATCCATCTGCTGATTCTTGCGTCGATCACTTCAGTGTTAATCATTCTTCTCCCATGCATCATAATTTGGAGTGTCCTAATATATCTTCCTCTTCTGTTCTTTCAACCTCATTCTCACCTATTGAAGATCAAGGTATAAATCTTCTTAGCTATATTCTTTGTAGTTTTGAATTATTATTGCTCCTCTTAGTAATCAATCTTTTTTATAAATCAGTTTAGGGACAAATCATCATCATTCTCATTCAAAATTAACGTGCCTGAAGAATTGTCCTCCTGAACCTCTACAGCTTCCTTTCGTTCCCAACTGTGATCACTGTGGTGCCAAAAGATTCTATTTAGAGCCCCCATCATTTTGTTGTTCATTAGGAGAGATTTCCATTGTGGCTCCTCAAATGCCATATGCTCTAAAACGATTATTTATTGATGGTGATGAAGAGTTTGATCATTTCAAGAAGAATGTTCATACATATAATAATAATGTGGCTTTTACTTCATATGGGGCTAGGTATGATCAAGAATTAACAAAAAATAAGAAAGGTGTTTATACATTTCATGTTTAAGGCCAAGTTTGTCATTTCCTTGACAGTTTAGTTTCGACAACTAATAAAGTGTCTGGTATCCAACTCTATTTTTCTGATATTGATGAAGAACTTACAAGAAGGCGAATAGTTGTGACAAACTTCGCGAGGATACATTAAAACTAATTATTGAAATCCTATAGCATAATCCCTATGCTAAATTCCTCAGGAGTCTTAGAGACGTTCCAACACTTGACAATCATACAATAACCTTAAGGTGTTATCTTGGCCTTGATCAACGTGTATATAATCTTCCTACTGCATCATAAGTAGCTACTATATAGATTGAGACGGATGATGAAAGGGTTGATCATTCTCCACACATCCAAGTCTTAGTCATTCAGGCACAAGTTATAGAATCAAATCTTACTATGCCTATTATAATCCCCTTCAATATCCTCTTTTATTTCCTTGTGGTGAATCTGGATGGCATCGTGGAATTAAGAGGTTATTTTCAAAGAGAATAAGAAATAATGCTCCAAATCAGGGACATCACATTAATTTTAGTTCTTTTACTGATCCATCTAATTTATTTAATATGGAGAATACAGGCAAGTTTTTCTTATCTTACATTTTTATAGTGTTGTTTAACTTTATGGTTTTATTTATTAAAATTTTTTATATAATTTATAGTTGCTAATGAACAATACTGTGAAGAAGGGACTGTTTCTGCCAGAGAATATTATTGTTATAGGCTCCAAATGAGAGAACATGATGAGTCAATGCTGCTTAATAGCTTAAGGTTACTTCAACAATTTGTTGTGGGTGCTTATATAAAGATTGAAACAGCTAGACTTGATTTCCATAGAAAGAGACAAAATAAGATAAGGATAGAGATATTACAGGGTGTTTTGGACAGTATTTCCATTGGTCAAACTGAAGGTTATCGAATTGGCCGTTGAGTTGTGCTCCCAGCTTCGTTATCTTAATACAATGGCTCTAGTACAAAAGTATGGTAAACCTAACATTTTCCTCACCATGACTTGCAACCCAACGTGGAAGGAGATTCAAGACAACCTCGAGTTTCATGAAAAGCCACAAGATAGGCCTGATTTATTGGCAAGAGTTTTTAGAGCTAAATTTGAGATCTTTAAAAATGAACTGATCAAGAAACAAATTTTTGGAGAGGTTGCCACATATGTTTATGTTATAGAGTTCCAAAAGCATGGTTTCCCTCATGCTCATTTATTGTTGATACTTAAACTGCATTCCAAATTACTTAATCCAAAATCTTATGACTATATTATTTCTGCTGAAATACCAGACCTTGCTCAAAATTCACAGTTATATTCTCTTGTCCTTAAACACTTGATCCATAGTCCTTGTGGTCATATGAATAAAGACAGCCCTTGCATGAGAAATGGTGTGTGCAAGAACCATTATCCTAAAAATTTTGCTCCTTTTACTGTCCATGGTGAGGATAGTTATGCATGTTACAGAAGAAGAGATGATGGTCGAAAAGTCAAGATTTCTAAGTATGATGCGGATAATAGATAGGTGGTTCCTCATAGTCCGTACCTTTTACTCCTCATTGATTGCCACATAAATGTTGAAATATGTTCTACTGTTAAACTTGTTAAATACTTGTATATGTATGTGATCAAGGGCCATGATCTTCTTAATTTTAGTATTGTTAATCAAGAGACCACTGTTGATATTGACGAAATCAATAATTTCCAAGAAGGTCGTTGGATTTCGCCTCTAGAAGCTTTTTGGTGTAGATATAAGTTTCTTCTAGCAGAGATCAGTCCATCAGTTTATGTTCTTCAAGTTCATCTTCCTGATCAACAATCTATCTCTTTTAACAGAAATTCAGATTTGTCCTATTTGTTGAGAAAAATTGACTTCTCTAGAACAATGTTAACTGAATTCTTCAAAATGAATTTGACTAATAAAAAAGCAAAGGAGCTGAAATGTTTGTACAAAGATTTTCCAGAACATTTTGTTTGGACCCTAAAGATAAGAATATGGTCAGAAAGGTGCCCCAAAAAAGTAATAGGAAGGTTGGTTACCGTTGACCCTAAAGAAGGAGAAAGGCATTACCTAAGGTTACTACTTATGCATGTTAAAGGACCAACATCATTTGATGACTTGTTGACTGTTGATGGTGAAAAAACAAGTTCTTTTATGGAGGCTACACTAAAATTGTGCTTACTCGCATCTGATTCTTATATAAAAGAAACATCTGATCCTTATATAGAAGAAACTCTTAAGGAGGCTGCTTTATTTCAGATGCCAGCTTTGCTTAGAGTTCTATTTGCTACACTCCTATTCTATTGTTCACCAACGAACCCTAAGCAGCTTTGGGAAACGTTCAAAGACTATCTTTGTTTGATTACCTGCATGCTTCCTCTTATAATGCCTATACATCTAAGGACATTACAAGGATGACCCTACAGGATATTAATAGAATCCTAGAACAAATGGGGAAGAGCTTGATTGATTATCATTTTGCAGAATATGATTTTACAGTTAATTATCATGAACATCTCACTAGAGAAATACAAAGTGAGAAGAATATACACATTGATCCAAAAGATTTGTTGTTACATTCGAAGTTGAATAGGGAACAAAAATACATCTTTGATTTGATTTTAGATTTGGTCTTTGGTTCAAATGGTTGCAGCTTTTTTATTGATGGACCAGGTGGGACTGGGAAGACTTTCTTGTACAAAGCACTCCTTGCAATTTTACAATCACAGGTCATGTTGCAATTGCTTTTGCAACATCTGGTGTTGTAGCATCAATACTTCCTGGTGGTAGGACAACAAACACAAGATATAAGATCCCACTTGATTTTTCAAAGAAAAAAGTTTGCAAGTTAAGTAAGCAGAGCAGTATTGCAAAATTGATATTTGAATCCTGTCTCATCTTATGGGATAAGGCTTCAATGGCAAAACGAGAAGCCATTGAAGCATTTAATGATTTACTACAAGATATCATGGAGTCCAATCAACCTTTTGGTGGAAAGATTGTTGTTTTCGGCAGTGATTTTCGTCAAACCTTACCTGTTATAGACCATGCCACAAAAGAACAGTTGATTGATTCAAGCCTTGTAAATTCACATCTCTGGTCACAAATACGTAAATTATCTTTGACAATAAATATGAGAGCTATGTCCAACCTAGCTTTTAGTGATTTTTATTAAGGGTAGGAGAAGGTATAGAACCTGTTGACGAGCAAAATCAGATATCATTACCCCAACAACTGCTTATTCCTTATCATAACAAAGGTGAATCTCTCAACAAGTTATACTTTTTATATGTTATCATTTAGTGTACATTTTATTGTTTCTTTAGATTTGTTTTTGACATCTTTCTAATGCATTGTTAATTTCACCAGGTTAGTTGAGTACGTCTTACCTGACTTAACCATATATTCATCTGATCTATATCAGATGATAAATAGATGCGTATTCTGTTTAACAAACAGCTATGTTGGTGAAATTAATGACATGATGATCAATAAATTATCTGGAAATTTACATTCATCTGTAAGTTTTGATAAGATAGTTGACCGAAGACATCAACCAGATTATGAGGATTTTCTCAATTCACTAAATCCTAAAGGTTTACCTCCTCATAGATTGTTACTGAAAGAAGGTTATCTAATCATGCTTCTGAGAAATCTAAATCCAACAGAGCGTTTATGTAATGGCACAAGATTGATATGTAGATAACTGAAAGAACATACCATTTCTACAGAAATTGTTTTTGGACCTCATAAAGGAAAAATAGTTTTCATACCTAAGATTCATCTACAATCTTCTGAAAAAGAAAACGTCTACGACTATAACTAGTATTTATAACCTAAATCTCCAATGGGCTTCTTAAGAAATCTACTTGTCGAGTCTTCTAAAATCTGTTATTAGTTGAGTCCTGTAATCAACTCCAACTAACTGACGTTCTAGCACATTCTTCAATTACATCGACTTGCTTAGCTTCGTATGTTTCGTCTGATGTCTTATACTTGATCACGTCGTCTAATCCATCTTATTCAACTTTTACTTAAATATAATCTTGATTTGATGATTTTTGCCATTTATATTTGTTTATGCACTTAACAAATTCATCAAAACAATTCACACACTTATATTATTATTATTATTTGACTTTCATCAAAATCAATAGAAGAAGTGAAGTCTTCTTGACTTAACATATATCCTTCCATAGTATACCTTACATCTATGCCTGTTGACCTTGAATGCTTCACCCTTGTCATTTTCCAACTCCAAAGCTCCATAAGGAAACACTTGAAGGATCTTAAAAGGTCTACTCTATCTTAACTTGAGCTTTCCGAAAAATAACCGAAGTCATGAATTAAATAAAGCACCAAGTCCCCACTCTTAAACCCCTTCTTTTTAATTTAAGCATTATGCCACTTTTTTTCTCTTTCTTTGTACAACTTAACATTTTCATAAGCTTCAAATCTCAACCTTTCTAATTCATCAAGTTGTAACAATCTCTTCTCACCCGCAAGCTTCCCATCCATATTCAACTTCTGAATTGCCCAATAGGTTCTATGCTCTAACTCTAAAGGTAAATGGCAAGCCTTGCTATACACAAGTCTATATGGAGTAGTACCTATGGGCATCCTGAAGGCTGTCCTATACACCCAAAGTGTATCATCTAACTTCACAGCCCAATCTTTCCTTGACGTGCTCACTATCTTCTCCAAAATCTTCTTTAACTCTCTGTTCACCACCTCCACTTACCACCCCAGTGGCCACTTGATGATGCACATTATATCTTTTCAATAGAGCTTCAAAGGGTTTGTTGATAAAATGACTCCCTCCATCACTGATTATCACTCTAGGCATTCTAAATCTAGTGAAAATCTTTTTGATAAATCTTTGCACCACCTTGCCATTATTGGTTGAAGTATCTATGACTTCAACCCACTTCAAAACATAATCAACTCCAACCAGCATATATGTGTTACCTAAGGAGGATATGAATGGTCCCATAAAATTCAAGTCCCACACATCAAATATTTCTACTTCCATGATGTTCAAAAGTGGCATCTCATCCCGCTTTGATATGTTGCCCATTATCTGGCATCTATCACATTGTAGCACAAAGTTTTAGGCATCCTTGAACAAACTTGGCTAATAGAACCCACATTCCAAGAAATGAGTCGCTATCTTGTTCGCTCCATAGTGTCTTGCATAAACTGAACTATAACATTGAGTCAAAACGTCAGGCTGTTCATCTTCAAGGACACACCTGCGAATCACATTGTCAGCACACATTTTATATAACACATGTTCATCCCAAATATAACGAGAACATTAGAATAAGAAACGTTTCCTTTGTTGATATGAGAGATCAAAAGGAAGAATACCACCTGAGAGGTAGTTTGCAATATCTATAAACCAAGGACGAAAAGGATTTTCTACCATAATTAAAGCCTAATCAGGAAAGCTCTCCTCGATTTCCTCTTTTTCTTTATAGTGCCCCCTTCAAGTCGTGATAAGTGGTTCACTACAACATTTTCTGCTCCCTTCTTATCTTTAATCTCAATGTTAAATTCTTAAAGCAGAAGCACCCACTGGACGAGCCTAACCTTGGCATCCTTCTTAGAAAAGAGATAGCGTAACACTGTATGGTATGTAAAAACAATAACTTGTAAGTTCAAAAGATAAGAACGAAAATTTTCACATGCAAATACCACTGCAAGCAATTCCTTCTCAGTAGTGGTGTAGTTCAGTTGTGCTCTCGTCAAGGTCTTGCTTACGTAGTAAATGGCATGCAGCCTCTTCTCCTTCCATTGGCTAAGTACACAGCTAATAGCATGGTCACTTACATCACACATAATCTCAAAGGGAAGAGACCGATTTGGCCACGTCAAAATGGGTGCTGTTGTAAGTGCTTTCTTCAACCTATTAAAAGAATCCAAAAAATCATAATCAAACACAAAAGGCACGCCTTTAACTGATAAATGTGTCAAGGGTCTAGCAATAAGAGAAAAATTCTTAGTGAATCATCTATAGAACCCTGCATGACCAATAAAAGCTCAGATACCCTTGATGTTGATAGGAGGTAATAGCTTTTTAATCACTTTAGTCTTAGCTCGATCTACCTCAATCCCCCTGTATGAGATCTTAAGACCCAATACAATTCTCTCTTGGACCATGAAATGACACTTCTCCTAGTTCAAGACTAGATGAGACTCCTCACATCTTTGAATTCTATGTCTAAATTAAACAAGCAATGATCAAAAGAACCTCTAAAGACACAGAAGTCATCCATAAATACCTCCATAAGGTTCTCATTCATGTCAAAAAATGGCCATCATGTACCTTTGGATTGTGGCAGGTGCACTGCATAAACCAAAAGGCATCATCGTATAAGAGAAAAGTCCTATAAAGACAAGTGAAAGTGGTCTTCTCCTAATCCTGTGGATGTATAAACACCTGATTATACCCTGAGTATCCATCAAGAAAACAGTAAAATGCATGGCCAGCCACCCTCTCAATCATTTGGTCCACAAAAGGTAAAGGGAAATTATCTTTCTTGGTGTCGAAATTAAGCTTCTGGTAATCAATACACACTCTCCAACCTGTGATGGTCCTAGTATAAATCTTTTCACCTTTTTCATTCTCCATCGCTATCATAACTCCCTTCTTAGGCACACACTATACCGAATTCACCCATTCACTATTTGAAATGGGGTAAATGATCTTCGCATCCAAAGCTTCACTATCTCATTTTTCACAACCTCTTGCATGTTTGGATTTAACCTTTTTTGTCTCTCCCTCACTGTTTTACATCCTTTTTCTAGGTTAATTCTATACATCACCATATTGGGGCTAATCCCCCTACTATCAGAAATTTGCCATCCTATGGCTCTCATCCTCTTCTTAATGGTCTCCACCACTTTCTGTTCTTGCTCACAATCCAATTGGTTGGAGATAATGATGGGGTAGCGTATGGTTCTTACCTAAAAAGGTGTATCTTAAGTTGGAAGGTAAGGGTTTAAACTCTAAAGTCGGGGGGTTAAATAATGGAAGGTGGTGTGGGTGTATCTGTTCTCTCCAACTTCTCTAGCTTAACTTCCTCACATAATTCCTCGTCTCTCACACTCTCATTCCTGTGCACTTCAATAACTTTATCAACTTCCTCTTGAACCTCCTTCACATACTCATCCATAACATCAATTTTCATACATGCAGCACCATCCATCAGTTTCTTCAAAGAATTAGTCATGTTAAATTCATCCTGCTCATCACCAATTCCGAGAACAAGTTTTCCTTCATGCACATCAATTAATGCCCTACCAGTATTTATAAAGGACCTACCTAAAATCAATAGACAATGTCTATCTGCTTCAAAGTCTAACACAATAAAATCAATAGGAATGATAAATTTATCCACTTTTACCAACACATCTTCTATAACTCCAAATGACCTTTTGATGGATTGATCCGTAAGCTGAATGAGCGTGGACGTTGGCTTAACCTCTCCTAATCCTAATTTCTTAAAAATAGACAAAGGCATCAAGTTAATACTTGCACCTAAATCACATAAGCATTTAGAAAATTCAAAGTCACCAACAACATATGGAATAGTAAAACTCCCTAGATCGTATAGTTTTGAAGGCATTATGCTTGAGATGATAGAACTATAATTCTTTGTCAAAGTTACCATCTGATTGTCCTCCCAAGTGTGTTTATATATGAGTATGTCCTTAAGAAACTTTGCATACTTGGGCATGCACTCCAAGGCTTCCACTAATGATAAGTTAATATGAAGCTTCTTCAGTTTCTCCAGGAACTTAGAAAACTCAGTGTCTACCTGATGTTGTCTTACTCTTTGTGGATACAGAAGTTTAGGATTGTCAGGTGGTGGTGGTGTATATGGCCTCTCTTCTACTTTCTCTTCTTCTATCTACTTGCCTTTCTCCTTCGTTTGACTCTCCTTTTTCATACTTGGCTGCTCTAGTTGCTTGCCACTCTGAAGTGTGATGACCTTGAGTGGTTCCTTTGGGTTGGCTTCGATGTTACTGAGTAGGTTACCTGCATTTTTAGAAGACAAAGCAATAGCAAGCTAACCTAGTTGAACCTCCAAGTTGTGGATGGAGGAAGCATGATTCTTCAAGGTTTGGTTAAATTTGGCATCTTAGCTTGCAAACATCTATTTTTGATTCTCTTCCTGCCTTCTTTAACTTTCCTCTTGGCTTGAGAATTGAGACCCCAATATCTCCGTTAACTTGTCCATTTTGTTCTCCAAAGACCTAAGATGATCTTGTTGAAATCTGGGTGGTCCTTGTGGTTATGCTTGGACACTTGCATTATGAGTACTCCAAGAAACATTTGGGTGGTTTTTTCACCCC
Source organism: Erythroxylum flavicans (assembly GCA_027576715.1). NCBI lineage: Eukaryota > Viridiplantae > Streptophyta > Magnoliopsida > Malpighiales > Erythroxylaceae > Erythroxylum > Erythroxylum flavicans. The sequence continues at coordinate 26,236,741 of JANZXP010000194.1, read as the reverse complement.
AGATTATAAGTGTTAGAGTATGAATTGTTACCTTGATATGGTCGGCCCAAGTAATTTACCTGTTCTGTACTACTAGCTCCTAACAAGAAGCATTTTGCTGTGTAATGGTTTTCCTGCCCACATAATTCATTGTGGACTTGCATTGGTTTGTCTATGGATGAAGAAGCTCCTTACATATTTTTTAACTATTTAGTGAGGGCAATAATTTGAGATTGCAATGTTGTTATAGAATCAATTAGAATCATACGTTTTTGTTTCTTTGTGCCTTGCTTATTCCTTTCGTTCGACCATATGCAACTATTACTTACCAACTCCTCCAAAAGATCATGAGCTGCCTCAATGGTTTTCCTCATCAATGGCCCTCCAGCAGCTACATTTATTGTCCCTTTTGTAGTCTGAGTCACAAAATTATAGAATGTTTGTAGGAACTCCATTGGAAGGTTGTGGTGTGAGCAACTTTTTTGCAACTGTTTGAACCTCTCCCAAGCTTCATATAATGACTCCTTATCATGTTGCTGAAAATTTGTAATTTCCTTAATAATCCGTATAATCTTTGTCAATGGGAAGTACTTGGCAAGGAAGGCTTGGGCTACTTACTCCCATGTAGTAATTTGAGATGCACTAAGTGAGTTGTATCATGCCTTGGCTTGATCTCTCAAAGTGAATGGAAATAATATGAGCCTCACAGCATCATCAGACATCCCTTAGAATCTAAAAGTATCACATATATCTAAAAAGTTTGCTAGATGAGCATTGGGATCTTCAGTTGATAACCCATAGAATTGAACATTGTTCTAGATTATGTTCAGGAGTACCAGCATGATTTCAAAACTGTTTGCTGTGACTGCAGGCCTTGCAATTCCTTTTGGACTAAATCCGAGCCTTGTAAAATCCATCAATGTTCTCTCGACCCCTCCTTGTTCTCCTTCTTCTGCTATATTTATTTGAAGATTTTCTTGGCGCTTTGATCTCCTTAATCTCTTCTCTTGTCTTGTAATATCATAAAGTTCTTCTTAGAAAGTTTCGTCGAACTTTCTTGTGCTCCTTGTATTCATGAACCTGTAAATACACAAGGAAAAGTATCAAACACTCTCAAATCAGAGTTACCTAAACTAAACAATATACTAAACAAACAATCCCCATACGAGGTGTAACTTGTAGTAAAGAACAGATATCGATTCCTCAGAGATTGTGTTTAGACGCTACTTAATTCAGGCTACTTTGTTTGAGAACCAATTTTAATAAATATAAACTAAAAAATTAAACTAAATCAAACAACTGACAATGAAAAAATAATAAAGCAAAAGTGCAGAAACTTGGAATTCAAGATTTAACAATTAAAGATCTATTTTTCCTATCTTATCTCCCTCCTACCTTGTTAATTGAATTTTGCCTCACCTAAGATGTCCTAATTTATTAATTATCCTCTCTCAAGGTGTAATTAATTGTCCCTAGCCAAATTAAATGGAAATGATTAAGCAATCTCTCATTCTACAGAATCAGTCCACTAGTTCAACTAGTTATGAAGTTATCCTATGGGTAACCAACTAATTAGCCAAGATCTCTCTCTAACTAATCAATTAACTTAATGAATGTAGGTATATAGAGTGCTAATTCTCATTATACATTCCTATATAATTTACGCAACTTAATTTCTCAATATATTGCAAGGTATAAGCTCAACATTCATCAAAAGCATCATTCATTCAAATCAATAAAGTAGGACTTCAATAAGTAGTTCAAAAGCAATCTCTACAAATAACTCAGCCACTCATATTGTCATTAACATCCCCAACAACCAGAAAATCCATAAAAAAGATGCTAGAAGAGAAAAATGAAATAAGAATTAGATGAAGCAAGCTGCTCCTCTTCTTTGCCCAAATCTAGAAAATATGGAGTTGGTGTGCTCTTTACCCCATTTGGAATGAAAATGTTGATTCTCCACCTCTCTCTAAGCTTTAAATCTATTTTTTAGCTCAAGGAGACAAGTTCTCCCATCACCCAGTCAGCCTTAGGGATTTGTGCCCTTATATGGTCACAATAACCTAAAAATAAGTGAAACCTGCATTTCTCTTCGAGTTAAGGATCCCACGATTGTAGGAATTAGCATGAATCCAACGATCGTGGGTTCTTATCTTATAACTCCTCCACTTTTTTTCTTCTCCTCTCTTGGTCCCTAGTTCAATCACAAAGGTGGCCACCCTCCATTCCTACATCAAAATGATCAATTCTTACCTTAAATCAACATCAAACATAAAAGAACAACCATAAAGATCAAACTAACAAAAACATACAAAATAAGTCCTAAAACAGAACAATAATAACCTATTATGTAAGAAACATATGCTAAATTAAATAGTTATAGTAGAACAATTGTAGATGTGAGCATTCCATTCAAACGATGTGTGCTAACAAAACACTACCACTAAAAATTATTAGAAAGGGAATGAGAATAGAGGCATGGATCAATGGATGACATTGAAGATTACAATGTGAGCAATAGACATTTCATTGGTTTTCTCCTGACTAAAGGAAGGCAAAGCTCGTTAAATGTACATGACAAGAAGTATCCACAAAAGTGAAGAGCATATACATGGGAAAAAGAAAGATATAATAAAAACTATGCATTGATCCTACCACTAGGCACCAACAAATAAGAATACAAAGACCTAAAGAGTAAGATGGATTAATAGAGATCACTCAATGCCATTTTCAAATATTAATATTTATTTAAAAAACATGACAGAGAAAATTGTATCTTTTATAATATCATATCTTCCATCTGATTACTAGCAACTTGTTTATTACGTCTAATTTTTCTTAAATGAAATTATAGATTATTGATGTATTAGAAATCTATTAAACATATTTTTAATGGCTTTCGATTGAAACATTCGAGAATAGATATGTCGAGTTCCAAAAAGGATCTCCACTATAAATTTGTAAGAATCAGTTGGTCGAGTGGTCTACAAATCCATAATTTAGGAATTTAATTAAAGAGAGAGAGAGTTTGTTATTTTAAGCTAGAAACAGAGTACAAAGTGATACCATCATTAATATTAATTAAATAATAATGTTATACATAAGATTGCAACTAATTGATTGGCTGCAAAGACATAAATTAATATTACAACAGTAGATAGAGTTTTAAAGGAACATTGAAATGGAGCCACCCAAGACAATAACAACATTTTCAGGTGATTAAGTGATCATAGCCTAGCTATAAGGGTTTATAGAGTCTTCACTTAAATAGTGTTAAATTATATATGGATCATATAATACCGCCTTTATACTTAGTAAAGCCTCCACTACAAGGTTACAAGGTGATCGGTGGTTTGGTTGTGTGTAAGTTTTAATTATTAACCCTCAATAATTCTCAAGTGCATGGTTCGTTAGCGTAGTACCAAAGGTCTCGATCCCACGAGGAGGGAACTAATCTAATCCTAAAATCTAAGGCCAAAAATAAATAAGATAAATTTAAAATACAACAAAACTAAAACGTGAATTTAATTTAATCAATCAAGTTAAGAATCAAACACAAAAATACTAATCACTAAGCAAATGCAACACAGCTAAGAATCAACTGAAAGAAATTACTAATTGAGATAAAGGAAATTTTACCTATGCTTAATGTTATCTTAACTGATTTTGAATTGTTGAATTGTTAGTTCTAAACTATTCTAGGGTTGATTTCTCTCTCTCAAGTTATAATCATTAACCCTAAATCATAAACCCTAATCAGATTATGGAGGTTGCAATATCTCAATTCATAACCTATTCAAAACCCTAATTCTAAAATTCTCTAATAAACTATCAAAAACCTACGCTAGATCTCCCTTTTCACAATTTCTCAATTTGATTCAATTCTTGTTTCAATTAAATCACCTAACTCTCGTCAGTCTAATTTAATCTTTTTTCATTCGATTCACCCTCACAGTTTATTATCAAATTATGCAATCGCAGAATCAAACCACAGTAATATCCAAATAACACATAGCAATAATATTCTCATTAATTCAAGAATAAAATTTCAAAGGTAAGTTTAAAACATCCTCGACATTCTAAATCATATCATCAACTGTTCAATCCAATTCTATACAATAATAAAACTGAACAGGAAATACAATCTAAAATGGATGACGGGAGGCAAAGATGTCGAGAAACCTCCTGATCTGGGAAGTACTTTGAGTCAGTTTCTTCTCCTCTTCTTTCTTCCTTATTCTCTTCCCTATCTCTCGATGATTTCTCTCTAGGTTTCTCAAGTTGGCTAATGCAAAGCTCTCTCTCTGCCTCTTTTGTTATTCTTTAAATATCATTTTATGTTTTGGGTAACCTTAGGATTTTTTGGGGATCCGAAAGGTCCAAAAAATCCCTACAAACTTGACGTTCTTGAGTGTCTATGTGTTTGCCTTATAGCCACAATTGTGGGCCATTCCTTAGGCTTCAATCACGATCGTGGCATATAGGCCACAATTGTGGGCTAACTTTGGTACTTTTGTCACGATCGTGGCCTGACATGCCATGGTTATGGGCAGTTGTTTAAGCCCAAATGTCTTCAAAACTTCTTTATTCTTCGATGTTGACACTGAAACACCAGCAAACATATCAAGGTACCTTAAAAATATAATATTTAAGCTCAAAGACTTGCACTAACCCATAAAATACTTAAAACATAAATAATTAACAAACTAACACAATTCTAACCTAAACATATAGTAAATGATTAAATTAACAGCTAAACACATATCAAACTATACACTAAAACACGATGCAATTTACACTTATCATGAGGCTCATAAGAAAATGTGTTTAGCTAAACAGAGAAGGATGGTATTCATAACAAACAACTTTAAAAAAATGGCTAATATTTAATTCATACTCACTTTGCCCTCTCTTTGACACCAATACTCCCAGACATGTGCCTACATAGGCACAAACATATATAGACACACATGCACACATTCTTTTACATTACCACACTCTTTTTGGTGCTTCTGTCTTGCCCATTCTTTATGACCTGTACTAGTAAGATAATTTTGCATGACCTCGACTCCACTAAAAACTATTTGCCTTAAATCAAATAAACTCAGGTCTTATGACCTTACTTTTAGAATCACATCTAAAATCTACAACTGAGTCACTCTAAAAACTATGTTAAGAAATTAGGGGTTTATCTTTTGCTTTTTTATTGAGGATTTTGCTTTTATTACCATAATGATTGTAGAAATTTTGACTATTTCTAGAAATTTAGTGGTCCAGTTTCATGATGTTTTAGGCTCTATAGTAAGATTGATTCCTCTGTCCAACTTTAGAATTATTGCTTGTTTTGTCTTACCATTGAGTCTCTCTATGTTAATCTGAAAAGAAGAAGAAAAAAGCTTTTGTGTTCTCCAGTTCTTATGCTTTGTTCACTTAGATCTCAAGATGCATTAATTTTGGTTATATCTATTACTTGTACATATCGCTTATGATTGGTTGTTCCTGTATTTAACTGGTGTTCTAATGCATAATATCAAGATTGTATTTTCTTTGTATGCTTTCTATTCTTTCTGCCCTTTTTTAATATGAATTATTCTTCTAAAGGCATGCTTATAATAAGTCAATCTTGACCTTGATATATGGGAGTGCTTGTACTTGTCTTTTGTAGCAATGAGTTAGATACTTTATTCATTTAACAATTCAGTGATTTGAGGGATTCATAACTACCGAAGGCCCCATTTGGTTGGCAGGAAAGTAAAGTGAATTTGGAATCTGATTTCTCAGAAAATAAATGTTAGACCTCGAACTTTTTTTGGAAGTTAGAATTATTAAATGAGAAATTTGTTGGCGCTTAGTGATAAGTAAAAATCAGAATTTTATGGAGTTTATTTATGAATATTTTTTATTTACATTGTATGGATCAAATGGAAATGTTAGAATTAAGTTAAGGAGTTAGAAGGTATTAAGTTAAATATAGAAAGGTAAGTTTGGAAAGGCTAGAGTTTGTCTTAGATTAATAAGAGAAGAAGAAATAAATGAAGGGTGCTTATGTGAGGGGTGTGCTGGAAAAGTGAGAAAGAAAGAAAAGAAAAACTTAGAAGAAACTAGAGAAGAGAGAATCGTGTAAGGGAGAGACAGGTTTGAGAGGCTAAAAAAAGAGAGAAGGAAAAAACGTAGAAAGAAATAGAAGAAGAGAAGCAGAAAAACGGACCAGAAAAGAAGAAGGAAAGAAAAAGAAAGGAGAAAGAAGAGGAAGAAGAAGGCCTGTTTTGATAAAAAGAAGAAAGTAGAGAAACTAGGTTTTTATAAGCTGAAATGAAGAGAGAAAGAAGATGAATAAGAGATTTATGTTATTAAATTTTTATGAACCCTTAATTAGATCTTATTTCTTCTAGTTAGATAAACCAAGAGTATATTAAGTTTAAGCTTATTTTTGGATAGTAGAGATTTATGGAAGTTTCAGTTGTGTATATTGTTTGAATGAAAAATATGGTTGTTTTTAGGGAACAAGAAAGTCGAATGCAAGAACAGCGGAGAGATAAGTTTTGAGCTTGGATTTGTAAGTAAAGAGGTAGGTAATATGTTTATAGTTTTGTGATGATGAGCAAAAATATTTGTGTGTATGAATGCTATAAATGTTTGTCTTGATTCATTGTGAATGTAGGAAAAATGTTCTCTGAATTTATATCATGTTTGTTTGTATAATTGTGTTGCTTTATGCTAAGGGAAAACAAAAATTTAAGAAGCATGAAAAATATGATTATGATATGTATGCATATGAAATCTGTTATATGGGTAAGTGAGATACCATTTTGTTAGCCACTAAGCTTCCTAGCTTACCCCACTATTTTTCCATTCCTTAGGTGAAGAAAAAGCAAATCAACAGTAAACTTTGCAAAACTTGACTAGTTAGTTCAGATCACTTTTGACACTTTAAAAGCATATTAAGCATAAACATTCATGATTGTATTTTGTATTGTACTACTGATGTGGTTTGGATATGAAATTTGAAGTTGTGTTAAGACTCTGTTTCATTGAAAGTTTATAGTAAAAGTTGCAGAAATTCTCTTATGTTTATGCACAGAATTTTCTTCTCTGTTGTATTGACAATGTGGCTGGGAATAAGCTTTCTGTTTGTGAGATGATTTTTGGATGGATGTTCTTAAGTAAAATCATTTAGATTGGAAGTTGTATGTATGGAGTTGAATGTTGGATTTGGGTCTTATATATATATATATATATGGACAGATGAGATAAAAATAGAGAATAAGGGTTAAAATGTAGTCTAAAACGTCAGGGCATAAACTGCATTGATCTAGGCACAATTAGACAAAAGTATCTTCATAAAAGTTGTAGATCTTTTTCTTAGCTTTCTAATGACATAAAGTTTGAAATTTTTGGATTTATGTATTGAAAGTTATGTAGTTTTAAAGTGGGTGTGTGCAACAGGAAAGCGTGACTCTCTTCTTCATTTCTTCTCCCGCATGCCCATGCGTTCTTCCCACACATCCGTGATTTCTTTGTCCCTGTCGCACTCCTATGCATTCTTCCCGCATGCTCGTGACTCTTCTCCTTTTTACTTTTCTATCTTATTTTTGTTATTTATTTGTAGATTATTTGTTTTAATGCATAATTTAATTTATTTTCATGTTCATTGTATTCTATGTTAATTTATTTAAATTGTTGGGTAATTGTTCTTACTCCTTCTATAAATTTCATTTAATTATATAATTATTTAGTAAATTATTTATTTATTCTATTATTATTTGTTTATATTAATTCATGACTTCTTTTAACTTATTTTCATGTCCAACTCATTCTAGGCTATTTTAATTAAATTATTTGTGTATTTGTTTTGCTCCCTCTAAGGAATTAAATTCTTTTATTTTGATATTAATTTTATTTATGATTATTTTTATCTAAAAGTACCCCAAATTTTTTGCACCTTGTTGCCATCAAATAGGAACGGAGACTCGGGGCTAAGATCTTTGGTATCAGAGCCCACAGTTTTTAAGGAATTCTTAGGCTTAGAATATGTTATGTTACGAATTATTATGCTATGTGATTAATTCTTATTGTGTTAAATTGATTGATTGCATTAAGTGACTTGCATATCATGCATACATGTAGGACATAACATTTAAAATGAAAATAAGCTAAATGATAATAGTTTATTAAAGGAGCAAAATGCCACCTCGTAGAAGAACATAAGGAGTTTTGTAAGGAACTACTGCATCAGATTCTCTATCGAGAGATGAGGGAATTGATGAGTCTAAAGCCCTAGCGATTGCTGAGGTAATAGAAGGGCAGGCTAGTCAGCCCTCTCAACCACAAATACAGGAATCTCCTCTTCCACCAGAGCAGATGCCTAATCCTTTTGATCCCAAAATGTTCCAAGCATTTGATCAGGCTTTTGTTCAAGTCATGGGTCAGATTCCATCCACTTCCACTCCAGCATCGGTTAAGAAAGGAAGACAATTTGATAAGTTGAGGAAATACGGTGCAGTGGATTTTTATGGAACAACTAATCCAGAGGAAGCTGAGATATGGTTGAGGAAGACTGAAAGAATATTAGAACAGATGGATTGTGAAGATGAAGAAAAAATGATGCATGTTGTGAGCTTGCTATAGGGTGATGCCTTGCATTAGTGGGAAAGCATATCAGGGAACCAGTTTAAATCACCAGTGTTAACATGGACTGATTTTCAAGCTGCTTATGAAAAGACTTATCTGTCTGAGGTGTACATTCAACAGAAACAGAGGGAGTTTTTGAGCCTCACTCAGAGGGAGATGACGGTGAGTTAGTATGAGTGCAGGTTTACACAGTTATCTAGATATGTAGCTGAGTTGATGGTGAGTAAAGCAGCAAAGTGTCGAAGATTTGAAGTAGGTTTGCATTTGGCCATTAGAGAAAAAGTGATAGTGCAGAAGTTTTATGACTTTCAACAATTGGTAGAGGCTGCCTTGAGGGTTGAAAATGTGAAGAACATAAAGAATGCAGTGAATAGAAAGAGAAAGGGAAGAGAACAACTTAGTTGGGGAGGTAGTATGCCTGTGCTAGGAAGGAGTGCCAAGACTTTCCCTACACCATCTGAGGTTCGAAGCACCAGCTCAAGTAGACCTAAACTGACGAGAAATATTTCTCTCCAAGCCTCGACTGTAGGAGGTGGCAGAAGAGGAGAGGGGAACAAGCCATCCTATCCAAAATGTGACCATTGTGGAAAATTCCATAAAGGTGAGTGTTATCGACTGACAGGAGCTTGCTTTAATTGTGGAGAAAAAGGGCATATAGCCAAGGAGTGTCCACAGTATACAAGAAAAGAGGGAAATCAGATGCAAGCTTCAAGAAGGATTGAAACTGTGGGAGTTAAGTCGGCAATTGAAGTGGACAGTTCTGGTACGGTTAAAAAGGTAAATCCTCCAGGAAGACCGAAGGGGTAAGCAACAGTTAGAGCATTTGTAATGACGAGGGAGGAGGCAGAAACAGCTCCAGAAGTTGTGACTGGTACGGTTAAATTATTTCATGATAATGTTATTGTTTTAATTGATCCGAGGTCTACCCATTCATTCATCTCATCAGGTACGATTTTGCATGATAGAAATTTGAGTCTTTTTGATAGTTCTTTGATAGTTAGCCCCGATTGGCCATTATGTCATTATTAGTAATATTTATCAAGGGTGTGAAATCAATGTTAGTGAGGTGACATTAGTGGTGGATTTAATGTCATTGGAAATGAAAGGGGTTTGATGTGATTTTGGGTATAGATACCTTAGAAAAATATAGTGTCAACTTGAATTGTAAACAGAAGATAGTAAAGTTTGTACTGGATAAAGGTAAAAAGGTAGTGTTTGTGGCAGATAAGAGAGTAAGCCCATCTAAATTTATTTCGGCTCTAATAACAGAGAAAATGATGAAGAACGGGAATGAAACATGCTTGGCATATACGGTAGAAACGAAAGCAGATGAAGACAAGTTAGAAAATATTCCAGTAGTCAAGGAATTTCTAGATATCTTTCCAGAGGAATTACCAGGACTACCACCACACAGAGAGATCGAGTTCACCATAGAGCTTCTTCCAGGTACTGCACCAATCTCTATTCCACCTTATAGAATGGCTCCAGTAGAATTGAAGGAACTTAAAGAGCAGTTAGAAGAATTATTGGAGAGAGATTTTATTAGGCCTAGCTCTTCATCTTGGGGAGCCCAGTTTTTTACGTTAAAAAGAAAGATGAATCCTTGAGGATGTGTGTGGATTATAGAAAGCCCAATCATGTCACTATTAAGAACAGATATCCCCTCCCACGCATAGATTATTTGTTTGATTAACTACAAGGAGCAAAAGTCTTCTCTAAGATAGACTTTAGATAGGGTTATCATCAATTGCGAATAAAGGAGTCCGATGTATTAAAGATTGCTTTCAGAACATGATATGGGAATTTTGAATTCTTGGTTATGCCCTTTGGATTAACTAATGCTCCTACAACTTTCATGGATTTAATGAACAGGGTCTTCAAGCCTTTTTTGGACCAATTTATCATAGTCTTTATTGATGATATATTGGTTTATTTTAAGAGTGATAAGGAGCATAAAGAACATTTAAGGATTGCCTTGGAGACACTGAGAAAGAAAGAGTTGTATGTTAAATTTGATAAATGTGAATTTTGGTTAAGAGAAGTGACATTTCTTGGACACATCATTTCAGAAAAAGGAGTACATGTGGATCTACAAAAAATAGAAACTGTTGTAAAATGGGAAGCACCCAAGAATGTAGCAGAAGTGAGAAGTTTCTTAGGATTAATTGGCTACTATAGACGATTTGTAGAAGGTTTTTCCATTATAGCAGCTCCACTTACAAAATTGATAAGGAATAATCAGAAGTTTGTATGCACAGAAGAATGTTAGAAGAGTTTTGAGGAACTGAAGAAGAAACTCACAACTGCACCAATTCTGACTTTACCTTCTGGTAGTGATGGACATACAGTATATAGTGATGCTTCAAGGAAAGGATTAGGGTGCGTGTTGATGCAAAAGGATAAAATGATTGCGTATGCTTCCAGACAATTAAAACCCTATAAAATGAACTATCCCATGCATGACTTGGAATTGGCTGCTATAGTCTTTGCATTGAAAATATGGAGACATTACCTATATGGAGTCACCACCAAGGTATTTACAAACCACAAGAATCTTAAATATTTGATGAGCCAGAAAGAGTTAAATTTGAGGCAAAGAAGGTAGTTAGAATTATTGAAAGACTATGACTTGATGATAGGCTACCATCTGGGGAAAGAAAATGTAGTCATGGATGCACTGAGTAGGAAATCTAGTATGGCACATATGAAGACGATATATCTACCTTTGTTGAAGGAATTAGCGAAACTTAAGGTGAAGTTGAGACAAGTTGAATCTGGTGGTATATTGGCTAATTTTAGAGTAAGGCCAGTATTGAAGGAAAAGATTAAAAAATTACAGGAACAAGATGAATACTTGAGCAGGCTTAGAGAAGGAATTGAAAATGGTAAGTCTTTGGAAATAGAAGTAAGAGAAGATGGACTGATGGAAGTAGGAAACAGACTGTGTATTCCAAATATGCAAGAGTTAAAGTATGAAATTTTAGATGAGGCGTACAATGCTCCATATGCAATGCATCCGGGAAGTACAAGAATGTACAGAGATTTAAAAGAACATTTTTGGTAGCGAGGAATGAAGAAAGATATTGCTGAGTATGCTGGGAAATGCTTGGTATGTCAACAAGTCAAAGCAGAACATCAAGCACCCGCTAGTAAGCTTAAGCCCTTGTCTATTATTGAATGGAAATGGGAAAAGTTGACTACGGATTTCTTAATGGGATTACCGAGGCCCAGCAGGAAGCATGATGCAATATGGGTGATTGTTGATAGGCTAACTAAGTCTGCACATTTCTTGCCAATTAAATGGACAGATTCTTTGAATTCTTTGGCCAAGAAATATATAGACGAAATAATTAGACTTTATGGGATTCCTAGTTCCAGAGTCTTGGATAGAGATCCCAGATTCACTTCTAGATTTTGGGAAAGTTTGCAAGAGTTTTTGGGAACTAAGTTACATTTTAGCACAGCTTTCCATCCGCAGACAGATGGTCAATTAGAAAGGACAGTAAGGACATTGGAGGCAATGTTAAGAGCTTGTGTAGTAGACTTTAAAGGTTCATAGGATGAGTACCTACCTTTGATTGAGTTTGCTTATAATAATTCATATGACTTCGGAATTCAAATGGCACCTTATGAAACTTTGTATGGTAGGAGGTGCAGAACCCCTATTTGTTGGGACGAGGAAGGTGAAAGAGAACTTTTAAGACCTGAGTTGGTACAAGCTACAGTCGACAAGATTAAATTGGTGAAGCAGAGGCTCAAAGTGGCTTAAAACAGGAAGAAGAGTTATACAAACACACACAGGAAGGAGATAGAATATGAAATTGGAGACAAATTATTTCTTAGAGCTTCGCCATGGAAAAGAGTATTAAGATTTGGTAAAAAAGGGTAAACTCAGTCCAAGATATATAGGGCCTTATGAGATTATTGAGAAGATTGGGACTCTCGCCTACAAGTTAGCTTTGCTGCCAGAGTTATCTAAAATTCATAATTTCTTCCATGTATCAATGCTGACGAGATATAGATTAGATCCTTCGTATATAGTTCAATCTTCAGAAGTGCAATTAAGGGAGAATTTAACTTATGAAGAACAATCAGTGGCAATCCTAGATTCAAAAGAAAAGGTCTTGCGGAATAAGACTGTGAAGCTGGTAAAAGTTTTGTGGAAGAACTATGCAAGAGAGGAAGCAACATGGGAATCTTTGGAAGACATGAAAGAGAAGTATCTACACCTATTTGTGGACTCAGGTAAGAATTTCGAGGACGAAATTCTTTAAAGAGGGGAGAAATGTTGGGTCCCAATTTTTCTTAGGATTTATTTTTATTAAATTATCAAGCATGAAAATAAATTAGAATTTATGAATTAGAAAATTTTTAGAGTTTAATATGGTCTATTATGAATTTTAATATGTTTGCATGAATTAAAAAGAAAGAATTAAAATTAAGTGCAGGAGTTAGTATGAATTTGATTTAATAAGGAAGGGTAAAATTGAAAAGTTAAAAATTGTCTTAAACAAATAAGATAAAGAAGAGAAGAAGGAGTCGTGAGAGTTAAGAAATAAAAAGAAAGGGAGAGTCGTGGAAGAGACTAGAAGAAGAGAAGGAGAAAGAAAGGGAAGAAGAAGGAAAGAAAGAAAAAGGAGAAAGAAGAAGAAGGAAAATTTTAGGTGAGTTTTTAAGTATTCTTTGCCTATTATTTTTGTTTTGATAGATGAAGGAAGTAGAGAAAGTAGGTTTTATGTGATAAAAATGAAGAGAGAGAAAGAAGAAGAACAAGAGCTTTATGTTCTTGGATTTTTATGACTTTAGTTAGATCTTAGTTTTTTGAGTTAGAGAAATCAAGAATAGATCAAGCTTAAGCTCATTCATGGATAGTTACAGTTAAGGAAAGCTTCTTTCGTATGTGTTGATTAAATGAAAATATATGTTTTTGAAGGGAATCAAGCTAGTTGAAGTCAAGAGTAAGGAGAAGAGCAAGTTTGATATTGGAAGTATCAAGTGAAATAAGTGGATAATATGTTTATAGTTTTGTGATGATGAGCAAAAATATTTGTGTGTATGAATGCTATAAATGTTTGTATTGGCTCATTGTGAACGTAGGAAAAATTTTCTCTAAATTTATATCATGTTTGTTTGTATAATTGTGTTGTTTTATGCTACGGAAAATAGAAACTTAAGAAGCATGAAAAATATGATTATGATATGTATGCATATGAAATCTGTTATGTGGGTAAGAGAGATACCATTTTGTTCGTCACGTGCATATCAACTTAAAGCCTTCTCCCAGCTGCTTGCCTATGGCATATGAGCTCTAAAAAATGGACTCATTTTGTTCATGGTGTAAACTTTAGTTTTGCCATTGCGTTCTATGGAATTCTCTTGAGCCATTTTGTTTGTGCATTACATCCTAAATTGTTGGATATGGAAGATGTTCGAATGACATTTTGTGATGATTGAATGAAAAATATGAGCTCAATTGTGTGGTAATGTGTTTCAGATATATGTGAAAGTCTTAAATTTTCAATGTGATAAGTTAAGTCTAACATGTGGTATATATATATATATATACTTGATTGCGTGTGGCTCGTTATCGCTGGCTATAAACATATTAGCCACTAAGCTTCCTCGCTCATCCCACTATTTTTCCACTCATCAAGTAAAGAAAAAGCAGATCAGCAATAAACTTTGCAAAACTTTGGTAGACTCTGAGGATCTTTAACAATAGTAACTTAACTAGTTAGTTCAGATCACTTTTGGTACTTTAGAAGCATATTAAGCATAAACATTCATGATTGTATTTTGTATTGTGCTACTGATGTGATTTGGATATGAAATTTGAAGTTGTGTTAAGACTCTGCTTCATTGAAAGTTTATAGTAAAAGTTGCAGAAATTCTCTTATGATTATATGTAGAATTTTCTTTTATGTTGTATTGACAATATGGCTGGAAATAAGCTTTCTATTTGTGAGATGATTTTTGGATGGATGTTCTTAAGTAAAATTGTTTAGATTGGAAGTTGTATATATGGAATTGAATGTTGGATTCGGGACTTGTGGTTGTAGATGAGAGAAAAATAGAGAATAAGGGTTAAAATGTAGTCTGAAACTTCAAGGCAATAACTACATTGATCTAATTAGACAAAAGTGTCTTCATGAAATTGTAGATCTTTTTCTTAGCTTTCTAACGACATAAAGTTTGAAATTTTTGGATTTATGGATTGAAAGGTTTATGGTTTTGAAGCAGGTGTGCACAACAGGAAAGTCGCGATCATGCATAAACATGATCGCTACTCTCTTCTTCATTTCTTCTCTCGCATACCCATGCGTTCTTCCCGCACGCTTATGACTTCTTTGTCCCTCTCGCATGCCTGTGACTCTACTCCTTTTATTTTTCTGTTTTATTTTCATTATTTATTTGTAGATTATTTGTTTTAATGCCCAATTTAATTTATTTTTATGTTCATTGTATTCTATGTTAATTTATTTAAATTGTTGGGTAACTGTTCTTACTCCTTCTATAAATTTTATTTAATTATATAATTATTTAGTAAATTATTTATTCATTATATTATTATTTGTTTATATTAATTCATGACTTCTTTTAACTTATTTTCATGTCCAATTGATTCTAGGATATTTTGATTAAACTGTCTGTGTATTTGTTCTGCTCCCTCAAAGGAATTAAATTCTTTTATTTGATATTAATTTTATTTATGATTATTTTTATCTAAAAGTACCCCAAATTTTCAACACCTAGTCGCCATCAAATAGGAACGGAGACTTGAGGCCAACAAATTTAGTATTCTTTTAGTTGTTAACTAGATGATTTGTGCATGTTTAGGTATAGAATTATATTAGTGTGATTAGGCTTTAATTTTGTGTGTTTGAGGTGTTTTGATGAGTTTGTTAATGTTTGAGATCGGGTAAAAAAGCTGAAGAATATTTGGAGAAAGTTTAGAGGAGGAACATGAGCCATGACTGTGGCAGAAGCAAGTAGGGAAGGCTGCGATCATGACAGAAGCAAGTATGAGAGGCCACGATCGTGACAGAAGCAATTTTTGAGTGCCACGATATAGGCTACGATTGTGGCAGGCATGATGATAGACACGGGTACTATTTTCAAACTCAACTTTTCAATAGTTATTTTCGACATTTGGGTTGGGTAAAACCTAGTTTTCACCCCAAATGGGAAAAGAATGTAAAAGAAAAAGAAAGAAACCCTAAAGACAAGCCTCCATTTTCCATCTTGAGAAAGAACACAAGGAAGAGGGAGAGGAGAGAAGAGAAAGTGAGTATCATCTAGCTACTGTCCAGCCACTCCAACCTAGCCATCTTAAGTTATTTTCTAATTCTTCTTGTTATTCATCTCATCTTGATGTATGCATTGAGTTAGAGGATGTTAAATATGATGTTCAGGATGTTCTAAACTCTTTTACCGATTTGTTTTTGAATCAATGATAATTTGATTGTTTTTTATGTTAATGTGTTACGTATTGTGACTGTTTGTCATATTTTCATGCTTCGATATTAAATAAAGAGAATGAACTGATAGAAAAATGATTGGGTTAGGTAATGAGAGTTATACAATCTAATAGATCTCACAAATAATCAAATTAGTAATTTATATAGGGAGAGATCTCGTATGAGGACCCGATTATCTATTAGAATGTTTAAAATCTAATTAGGTTATGAGTTGTTTTTGTTAATTGAGAGATTGCAATTTCAATAATTCAATTTAATTAAGGTTTATGATTTAGGGTTAATGATTATAACTTGAGAGAGAATAATCCACCTTTCAAAATTCTAGGACTGATACCAAATTAACTCTAGAGTAATCAAGTTAGCATTAGATGATATGATAAATCCCCCTTTCTCATAATTGGTTAATCTTCCTTATATTATTTTTGATTTGTTAGTTGATTGTGCTCAAATTTGATTTCTTACATTAATTTAGAATTCTCATTTCAATCACTCCATATTCGATTGTTTACTTTTCTGTTTAATTTTTATTTTATTTTAATTACACTTTTAGGCCTTAGACAAATTAGGATTCGATTAGTTTACTAATTCCTCGTGAGATCAACACCTTATATACTATGCTTTGCCCCATGCACTTGCTGAATATTGAAGGTTTTATAAGATTAAAACTTACTCAATAAGTTTTTTACGTCATTGTCGGCAAATTAGTTTAGGAGTAGTTAAATTCCTTTGTTCTAAGGAATTTTTTTTCCATTCTTATGATTGTGGTACCCCATCACAACAAATTGAAAATTAAAAAAAAAGATGAGAGAAGAAAGTTTTGATGCAAAGTAGAAGACATATCAATTTTAAACATAGCAAAGTAAGAATGAGACATATAAAGAGCTAGATGATAATAAGCAAATGAAAGAAGATGGTGGAGGAAATACATCACGAAGAGTGAAGGACCCTTATGGACTTCATCAGGCCAAGGTTTAACACCTATCATCATGGAATTTCATGACAACCAGTGCAAGTGACATACAACTTGTTTGAAAGTTGGCAAAAAATAGCTATTTTTATACATTGGAACGAAGTAGACAACAGTCAACCTTTTAGGATCTAGAAGGAATGATTGTTATGGATTCAATGACAACATTGCAGGCTCAAATTGACAACCTCACCCAGCAACTAAACGGCCTAAAAGCCACCTCTTTCTCTCCATTTAAGGCAATTCAGCAAGGATGCAAACTATATGGACGTGAGAGTCATATCACAATGGATTGCTGCCTAATGGAAAACAACAATATGAAGCAATTGAACTTCAATGATGCATAATTTGGTCAGGGAAGTAATAATCCTTACTAGAACGCATACAATCCTAGGTGGCAAAACCACCCAGATTTCTTTTTTGGTCTAATAATGCAAGGACTCAATGGGAATTCAAGGCCCACTAGAATCTTAACAAGATGAGTCCAATTCATGGGATCAAAGTTGGGCAAGATTATAGATAAGATAGAAAGAATGGATGAGGCCTAGAAGAGGTTAGAAGTGAAATTATAACAAGTAGTAGAAGATCATGCCTCTTCTATTCACAACCTAAAGATTTAAATGGTTTAGCTTTCTAGTGAATTTTGTAAGAGAAGCGTGGAAAGTTTGTTGAGTAACATGGAAGTAAATCTAAGAGAGCAATTTAAGGCTATTATACTTCAGAATGAAAAAG
>JANZXP010000194.1:26197927-26210247 GCA_027576715.1 Erythroxylum flavicans | reverse complement strand
CAACTATCTCCAAATCTTCATTTGATTTCTTCTCTTCTTTTTCCTATTTTCCATAATACTCTATAAATTCCAAAATACACCCTAAATTCACCAAACTTTACAAATTGAATAATTCCACTAGTCAATAAAATTTTAAAAAAATAAATAAATTTCAAATTCACAATTTTCCTAAAAATTACAACTCAGTCCAAATATACCCGGAATCATTCATGAATACATGTACAATTATTTTCATGTGCAAAACCTTCACTATTCACGTTATTTGTATGTCATATTATGCATGAGCATGAAAAATGCATTTCTAAGCTCTCATTTACCACTCATATTTACTATTCTAACTTTCCAAAAGTAACGGGATGTTACATTTTCATCGGACATAAGTCCAGCATTTATCATAAATGTTGAGAACACTTATGTTTTACTAATTCACATTCACTAAAGCACTTCCAATACATTGCCAATTATCAAATTCTTCGGACCATCAATGTCTGACATTTTTCACATTCATATAATTAGCAGTTCAATAATTGAAAAGTTATCAAATACAAACAATCTTAGTGAGAACATCTAGGTTACTCACAGTACGCTCCAGATACTATTGCCTTGACATCCCGGCAATGTCTGGATACGGTCATTCTATTTGCGCTTGTATAACATGCAATACACACACACATTTACACATTACAAATTTTCTCAATCACATAAGTATTTAATCTTACTCATATTTTATAATGCGTGCTCAATAACATTCTCGGGTATATATCCTGAATTTCGAATCTTAATCATTCTTATCTTGAAACTCATATATGTCTTATTTGAACTTAAGTTTACTACCCCAATTAATTGGATTATTATAAGTTCATCAATCAATCATTCACCAATGTTATTTTAGCATTATGTGATCGTATAATATCCAAATTTTTATTTATCTTTACTTAATACACATCATTCATCTCCTTTGAATCATATTAGCATTCATAAAATCACTTTCATTCTTATAACATCTCTAAATTTTCAGATTTTGATACATTTATATCAATAGTCTATTCCTTAGTTATAACCTCAATTATCACCCTAAACTTATCAAACATTTAATCACCTAATCAAGCATCAAAATAAGTTCATTTTAAGCCTCATTCAAGCCTAAATGCATCATAGGAAGGTACTTTAACATTTGTTGTTTCGAACATCACACAAAATAAGAAGAATTCATGTTAAAGGCCATTCCCACGATCGTGGATGACTTCCCACGATCATGGGTTATACCAACAGAAACTTTTCGGCCTCTTTCTGCATCCCACGATCGTGGGTTACGAAAATATGAAAATTCTAGCAATTCTTCTTCCAATTTTTTAGATTTTTTTATATGTTACATCTAAACCATCTTATGCTTAGTTTATTTTTTCTACTTCATTTCCTCATCAAAATCACCTCCATTCCAACTCAAAAAAATCCATAAAACAAATCATAATCTATTATTGATCATAAACACAAAAATAGAACATCAATGTATATACATTCATTATCAACATTTTAGCACACTTTATTAACACCATTTTCATCATCATTTTATCTCTAAACTATCATCCAAGTTCTTTTCTTTTCAAGACACTACACTTACCTTTTCTTTATCTTCTAAACTCAATCTAATTCATTTCCAAACAACCAATAATCGATGGTTTTTATATACCCAAAGCAGAACACTAGTATATCATACCACCTTTATAAAATTTCTGCATTTTTTCAACACCATTATAATGTTCATTCTATCTCAAAAACATTTTTGTAACAATTTATGAATTTTTACTCATCATATACACAAAAATCGAACATCAATATTCTCATTTCTTTACCCCCTTTTCAACATTTATTCATCACCATTTTATGATCATTCAACCTCTAACTATCATCACAAAAGTTGCTATTTAACAAACTATGAAGAACAATGCTTTACTCTTACTTATTTAACTTCAAGCTCTTCAAAATATCACTTAACCGTAGCTCTAAAGCATCACACAATCATCATCTTTTAAGGAAGAAATAGGCTAGGTTTTTGGTAATAAAGAAAAAGACAGCAAGGACTTTGAAGTGGTAGTATAGGATTTTGACAAAAATCAACATTAAGAGGGTTGGGTTGTGAGTTTCGTGAGATGGAGAGATGAAAAATGAAGAGAGCATAGAGCAGAAGAAAAAAAATGAAAGATGGTCTTCTAGTTTAAGTGTATATCATGGGATGGTGGGTTAAATTAGCAAGATGAAAATGCTTGGTAAGTGTCATGACATGTGTCATGACACTTACTAAGCATTTTCATGTGTTATGACACTTACCACTTAATAAAATTTTCTACTTGGTTAATAACTTAAGCTACCACATGATTCTTAATAACTAGTCCATTGTCACTTAATTTCCATGTGTTGCCCCAGGGTCTCAGTCCTTATTTCGTGGCGACAAGGTGTCAAAAATGGAGGACTTTTAAAATAAAAAATATATAACTAACATCAAGATAGAAAGAATTAAATTTATTGGTGGGAGTAAAAAAAATATACAAAGAAATAAAATAAAATAGCATAACATAAAATAGACATGAAAATAAATCTGATTGGGTGTCGAACAAATAAACAAACCAATAATAAATAAAAGGAAGAAGAAGTGAAAAGGTCACAAGCATGACTTTGAAAATCTCACGGGCATGAAAGGGGGGAGTCGCTGTCGTGTTTGTGCACAATCACAACATTTAATGAATAGTGGGGTTTAAGCAAGATCACGACATTCATGAAAATTTTAGGTTGCCACATCGTGCACACAACCCCAACTGCACACTCTTACTTCAAAATATCATAACTTTCAATCCCGAAGTCTAAAAATTATAAACTTTATGTCACTAGAAAGTTAAGAGAAAGATCTACAACTTTCACGAAGACAATTTTGTCAAATTCTGCCTAGATCAATATAGTTTATTCATTAAAGATTCCAAACACACTTTCATCCCCTTTTTCTCTTATTTCTCTCATCTGTCAATATATGCTTCTATGCAATTTCCAAAAGACCCGAATCTAACAAACACAATTCATACATATAAGACTCCTAACAAGATGGACTCCCAACCTAACAATTTGCTTAAGAAGAATTTATCCAAAAATCATTAAACAACTAATAGTTTATTCCCAGCACAATTAACACTTAACAAAGAAGAAAATGTCTGCATTTATTCAAAAAGAAGTTCTTCAACCCTTATTTCATTTATTTCTTAACAAGACAAAGTTTCATCTCTCAATCAAAATAATGTTTATACATAACTTCAAATTACATATCAGAAGCCACATCAGTAGCATAATACAAAAATACACTATGAATGCTCGTGTTTGATATGCTTCTAAAGTAACAAAAGTTTCTGAACTAACTTAGTTACAAATGAAATAGATTTGCCTAAGTTTTTGCAAGGTTTAATGATCTACTTGCTCTTCACCTGAAGAGTGGAAAATAGTGGGGTAAGCTGCGAAGCTTAGTGGTTAATACGGTTATAGCCATTAGCGACGAACCACACATACACAACCAAACATATATATAAATTTATATCATATTTAAGTATTCATTATCCACGATTCAAGTTCACTAATAAACATATTATTACACAAATTGAATCAGGTAAATTTTCAATCATCAAAACATCACTTAATTATATGTCGTGTTTAGCAATTTAAAGCAAAATACACACATATAATGGTTCGAGAGAATCCCACGGAACAAAATGACAAAACTGAAGTTTACACCATGAACGAAATGAGTCCATTCTTCGGAGTTCATATGCTACAAGCGAGCAGCCGGGAGAAGTCTATACATCAACGTGCACGTGACGATCGAAATGGCAACTCTCTTGCCCACACAAGCAAATTTTTTATGCTTACATAATCCATATCATAAACACATTTTCATGAAATTTGTGTTTTTATTTTTCTCATTAATACCAAAAGCAGTAGAGTCTTTCAAAACAAACATGATTTCAATCACAGATTATTTTTCCCACATTCACAATGAATAAAAGCAAGCATTTAAGTACATACATAGAAGCAAGTAATTCAGCTCATCAACATAACGATTATAAACTTATTACCCACCTATTTGCTTATAAATCCAAGCTCAAGTTTGTTCTTCCTCTTGTTCTCACTTCGAAATTCTAAAAATTTTCAACTGAACCCTTTTCTTTCTTCTTCTTTCTCTTTTTTCTTTCTTTCCTTCTTCTCCTTTCTATGCTTCGGTTTCTCCTTCTCTTCTTCTAGGTCCTTCTAAGACTTTCTCTATTTTCTTTCCTACTATGCACGACTCTCTTCTCTTCTTTTCTTAATTCTTTAAGACAAACTTTTAATTTTCCAAGCTTACCCTTCCATATTTGATCTAATTCCTAACTCATTTTATTTTTAACATTTGCATTCAATACACGCAAACACATATAAATAAAAAATATAATCTTAACTAACTCCAAAAATTTCTAATCCAAGAATTCAAATTTTCAATTCATGCTTACTAATTTATTAAAATAAATTCTAAGAAAAATTCGGGTCTAACATTTCTCCACCTTAAAGAATTTCGTCCTCGAAATTGCTACCTGAGTCTACAAACAGGTGTGAATACTTTTCCTTTATAGCTTCCAAAGATTCCCATGTTGCTTCCTCTCTTTTATGGTTATTCCACAAAACTTTAACCAGTTCCATAGTTTTATTTCTCAAGACCTTTTCCTTTGCATCTAGAATCGCTACTGGTTGTTTTTCATAAGTCAAATCCTCCTTTAAGTGAACCTATGATGGTTGGACTATGTGCGAAGGATCCGATCTATATCTCCTTAACATTGATACATGGAAGACATTGTGAATCTTGTATAACCCTGGCGGTAAGGCTAACTTATAGGCGAGAGGCCCAATCTTCTCAATAATCTCATAAGGGCCTATATATCTTGGATTGAGCTTACCCTTTTTACCAAACCTTAAGACTCCTTTCCATGGTGAGGCTCTAAGAAATACTTTGTCTCCAACTTCATATTCCATCTCCTTCCTGTGTGTGTCTGTATAACTCCTCATCCTATCTTGAGCCGCTTTGAGTCTCTGTTTTACCAATTTAATCTTGTCGACTGTAGCTTGTACCAACTCAGGCCCTAAAAGTTTTCTTTTACCTTCCTCATCCTAACAAATAGGAGTTCTACACCTCCTACCATATAAAGCTTCATAAAGTGTCAATTGAATTCCTGAGTGGTAAGATTTGTTGTAACTAAACTCGATCAAAAGTAGATGTTCATCCCATGAGCCTTTGAAGTCCATAACACAAGCTCTTAACATTGCCTCCAATGTCCTTATTGTTCTCTTTTATTGGCCGTCAGTCTGCGGATGGAAAGCTGTGCTAAAATGCAACTTAGTTCTTAAAGCCTCTTGTAAACTTTCCCAGAATTTGGATGTGAATCTAGGATCTTTATCTAAGATAATAGAACTCGGAATCCCATGAAGTCTGATGATTTCATCTATGTAATTCTTAGTCAAGACATTCAAAGAATCCATCTATTTAATTGGCAAGAAATGTGCTGACTTGGCTAGCCTATTAATAATCACCCATACTGTGTCATGCTTCCTGTTGGTCCTTGGTAATCCTGTTAAGAAATCTATTGTAATCTTCTCCCACTTCTATTATAGAATAAATAAGGGCATAAGCTTACCGATAGGTGCTCGATGTTCTACTTTAACTTGTTAACATACCAAGCATTTTCTAGCATACTCTGCAACATCTTTCTTCATTCCTCTCCACTATAAGTGCTCTTTTAAATCTCTATACATTTTGGTACTCACCGGATGCATTGCATATGGAGCATTATGTGCCTCATCAAAAAGTTCATCCTTCAACTCTTGCATATTTGGAATATATAATCTGTTGCCTACCACCATCAATCCATCTTCTCTTTCTTCTATTTCTGAAGGTGTACCATTTTTAATTTCTTCTCTGAGCTTGCCTAAGTACTCATCTTATTCCTGCAATTCCTTTATCTTCTCATTTAACTCTAGCCTTATTATAAAATTAGCCAATACACCACCAGATTCGACTTGCCTCAACATCACCTTCAGTTTAGCTAATTCCTTCAACAAAGGAAGATATATCGTCTTCACATGCGCCATAATAGATTTCCTGCTCAGTGTATTCGTTACTACATTAGCTTTCCTCGGCTGGTAATCTATCATGTCATAATCCTTTAGTAATTCTAACCACCTTCTTTACCTTAAATTTAACTTTTTTTGGCTCATCAAATATTTAAGACTCTTGTGATCTGTAAATACCTTAGTAGTGATTACTTATAAATAATGTCTCCATATTTTTAATGCAAAAACTATAGCAGCCAATTCCAAATCATGCGCTGGACAATTAATCTCATAAGGTTTTAAGTGCCTGGAAGCATAGGCAATCATTTTATCTCCTTGCATCAACACGCACCCTAATCTTTTCCTCGAGGCATCGCTATATACTGTGTATCCATCACTACCAAAAGGCAAAGTCAGAATTGGTGCAGTTGTAAGCTTTTTCTTCAATTCCTCAAAGCTCCTCTTACATTCTTCTGTCCACACAAATTTCTGACTCTTCCTTGTCGATTTGGTAAGTGGAGCTGCAATCATAGAAAAGCCTTCTACAAATCGTCTGTAATAACTGACTAATCTTAAGAAACTCCTCACTTTTACTACATTCTAGAGTGCTTCCCATCTAATAACAGATTCTATTTTCCGTGCATCCATATGTACTCCTTTTTTTAAAATGATGTGTCCAAGAAACACCACTTCCCTTAGCCAAAATTCTCATTTATCAAATTTGGCATACAACTCTTTCTTTCTCAATGTCTCCAAGGCAATCATTAAATGTTCTTCATGCTCCTTGTCGCTCTTGGAATAAACTAGTAAATCATCAATAAAAACTATGATAAATTGGTCTAGGAAAGGTTTAAAGACTCTACTCATTAGGTCCATGAAGGCTGCAAAGGCATTAGTTAATCCAAAGGGCATAACTAAGAACTCAGAATGCCTATATCGTGTTCTAAAAGCAATTTTTGACACATCAGACTCCTTTATTCTCAATTGATAATGACCTGATCTCAAGTCTATCTTGGAGAAGACTTTTGCTCCTTGCAGTTGATCAAACAAATCATCTATGCGTGGGAGAGGATATTTATTCTTGATAGTGACATGATTGAGCTTCTTGTAATCCACACACATCCTTAAAGATCTATCTTTCTTGTTCACAAAAAGAACTGGACCTCCCTAAGGCGAAAAGCTAGGCCTAATAAAACCTTTTTCTAATAACTCTGCTAACTGCTCTTTAAGCTCCTTCAATTCTCTTAAAGCCATTCTATAGGGTGGAATTGATATTGGTGCTATGCCTGGAAGAAGCTCTATGGTGAACTTAATCTCTCTAAGTGGTGGTCGTCCTGGTAGTTTCTTCAGAAAGACATCTGGAAATTCCCTGACCACCGGAATGTCTTCTAATTTTTCTTCTTCTACCTTCGTGTCTAACACATATGCCAAGAATGCTTCATACCCTTTCTTTATCATTTTCTCTGCTGTTAGAGCTGAAATGATTTTGGGTGGGTTTGCCTTCCTGTCTCCCACAAACACCACCTTTTCCCCTCTATCCACTTCAAACTCTAATGTCTTCTGTTTGCAATTCAAATTAGCATTATATTTTTCTAAGGTATCCATGCCCAAAATTACATCTAATCCCTTCATCTCTAATGGCATTAAATCCACAATTAATTTTACCTAACCAATACATATTTCACACTCTCGATAAACACGACTAATAATGACATACTGATTAATCGGGGTACTAACCATTAAAGAACAATCTAATGGACTCAAATTTTTATCATGCATAATCATACTTGACGAAATAAATGAGTAGATGGACCCTAGATTAATTAAAACAATAATGTCATCACGAAATAATTTAACCATACCAGTCACAACCTTTGAAGCAGCTTTTGCTTACTCCCTTGTCATTGCAAATACTCTAGCTGGTGATTGCCCTTTTAGTCTTCCTGAAGGATTTACCTTCTCGGCTCCACTAGAACTGCCTACTTCAGTCACCGACTTAACCTCCATGGTCTCAACTCTCTTTGAAGGTTGCATCTGAGTTCCCTCTTGTCTAGCATACTGCAGACACTCTTTAGCCATGTATCCTTTTTCTCTACAATTAAAGCAAGCTCTAGTCAGTCGATAACACTCCTCTTTATAGATTTTGCCACAATGATCACATTTTGGAAAGGATGGCTTATTCCCCTCTCCTCTTCTGCTGCCTTCTACAGTCGAGGCTTGAAGAGAAATAATTCTCGTCGGTTTGGGCCTACTTGAACTACTACTCTTAACATTAGACTGTGTTGGGAAGGTCTTGGCACTCTTTCCTAGCATAGGCGCACTACCTCCCCTGCTAAGCTGCTTCTCTTCCCTTCTTCTTTCTGTTCACTTCACTCTTTATGTTTTTCACATTTTCAACCCTCAAGGCAGCCTCTACTAATTGTTGAAAGTCACAAAAATTTTACACAACCACTTTTTCTCTTATAGCCAATGCAATCTTGCTTTAAATCTTTGACACTTAGCCGCCTCGGTCATCATCAGCTCAGCTGCATATCGAGACAAATGTGTAAATCTACACTCATATTCACTCACTGTCATCTCCCTCTAGGTGAGACTTAAAAAATTCCTCTACTTCTGCTGGATATACGCCTCAGATAGATATTTCTTCTTATAGGCAGCTTGGAAGTCTTTCCAGGTTAATACTGGCAGCTTTAACTGGCTCCCTGGTATACTTTCCCACCAATGCAGAGCATCTCCCTGTAGCAAGCTTGCAGCATACACAATCTTTTCCTCATCTTCAAATCCATCTGTTCCAATATTCTTCTTTTCTTAGATGGGGTTGGGGTAGCAGTAGGTGGCATCTGGCCCATAGCCTACACAAAAGCCTGGGCAAAGGCTTGGAACATTCTAGGATCAAAAGGATTAGGCATTTGTTATTGAGGAAGAGACGACTCGGGCATTTGTGGTTGAACGGGCTCGCTATCCTACCCTACAGTCACCTCAGCAATTGCTGGGACTCTAAACTCATCAGTACCCTCCTCTTTTAGTAGAGAGTTAGGTGCAACAGATCCTTGCATAACTCCTCGTGTTCTTCGACGAGGTGGCATTTTACTCCTTCAATAAAACATTATCATTTAGCTTACTTTTCATTTTAATCTTATTTCCTACATGTATGCATGATATACATGTCACTTAATGCATTCAATAAATTCGACAATGCAAACAAATAATTTAACAATTTAGCAATACAAACATTTTATCACACATTATATATTTCATAATATAACATATTCTAAGCCTAAAAATCCTTAGAAAACCTTGGGCTCTGATACCAAAGATGTTGGCCCTAGGTCTTGGTCCTTATTTAATGGCGACAAGGCGCCAAAATTGGGAGACTTTTAAAATAAAGAATATATAAAACTAACATTAAGATAGAAAGAATTAAATTTCTTGATAGGAGTAAAAAAATATACAATAAAATAAAATAAAATAGCATAACATAAAATAGATATGAAAATAAATCGAATTGGGTGTCGAACAAATAAACAAACCAACAATAAATAAAATAAAAAAGAAGAAGTGAAAAAGTCACGGGAGTGACTTTAAAAATATCATGGGTGTGAGAGGTGGGGAGTCATAGTCGTGCTTGTGCACGATCATGACATTTGATGAATAGATAAGCACGATCACGACAATCATGAAAAGTTTGGGTTGTCGTGATCGTGCATGTGCACGATCGTGCAACCTCGACTGCAAACTCCTACTTCAAAACATGATAACCTTCAATCCCGAAGTCCAAAAATTATAAACTTTATGTCATTAGAAAGCTAAGAGAAAGATCTACAACTTTCATGAAGACAATTTTGTCAAATTCTGCCTAAATCAATACAGTTTATTCATTAAAGATTCCAAACACACTTTCATCTCCTTTTTATCTTATTTCTTTCATCTGTCAATATATGCTTCTATGCAATTTCCAAAAGACCCGAATCCAATAAACACAATTCATACATATAAGACTCCTAACAAAACGGACTCCCAACCCAACAATTTGCTTAAGAAGAATTTATTCAAAAACTATTCAACAATTAATAGTTTATTCCCAACACAATTAACACTTAACAGAGAAGAAAATGTCTGCATTTATTCAAAAAGAAGTTCTTCAACCCTTATTTCATTCATTTCTCAATAAGAAAGAGTTTCATCTCTCAATCAAAATAATGTTTATACATAACTTAAAATTACATATCAGAAGCTACATCAGTAGCATAATACAAAAATACATCATGAATGCTCATGCTTCATATGCTTCTAAAGTAAGAAAAGTTTCTGACCTAACTTAGTTACAAATGAAATATTTCTTGGAGATTTGCCTAAGTTTTTGCAAGGTTTGATGATCTGCTTGCTCTTTACCTAAAGAGTGGAAAATAATGGGGTAAGCTACGAAGCTTAGTAGTTAATACGGTTATAGCCATTAGTGACGAACCACACACACACAACCAAACATACACATAAATTTATATCACATACAAATTTAACAATCGAATTATTCACAGTTCAAGCTCACAATTAACATATTATTACTCAAATCAAATCATGTATTTTTCAATGATCAAAACATAGCATTTAGTCATATAGCGTGTTTAACAAATTAAAGCAAAATGTAAATATATAATGGCTTGAAAGAATCCCATAGATCAAAATGGCAAAATCAAAATTTACATTATGAGCAAAATGAGTCTATTTTTTGAAGCTCATATGCCACAAGTGAGCAGGCGGGAGAAGGCTATAGGTCAACGTGTACTTGACGAACAGAATGGTATCTCTCTTTCCTACACAAGTAAATTTCCAATGCTTATATATTTCATATCATATTCATATTTTCATGCTTCTTGAAGTTTTTCTGTTTTGCATCAATACAAAATGCAGCATCTTTCAAAGTAAACATAATATCAAATTCACAGAACATTTTTTCCACATTCACAATGATTCAAGACAAGCAATTTAGCATACGTACAAACAAATATTTTAGCTCATCATCACAATAACTGTAAGCATACTACCCACTTATTTACTTGTAACTCCAAGATCATGTTCGTTTTTCCTCTTGTTCTGCCTTCGACTTTCTTAGTTCCCTTCAAACAAACATATTTTCATTCAAACATCATATATGAATAGAACTTCTATAAAGCTCTATTATCCAAAAATGAGCTTAGACTTAACCTACTCTTGGTTTATCTATGCTAGAAGAACTAAGATCTAGTTAAAAGTTCATAAAAATCTAAGAAAAAGAATCTCAGGTCTCTTCTTTCTCTCTTTATTTTTAGCACATAACCTATTTTCTCTACTTCTTTTTTCTATCAAAACAAGAAGAATAAATAAAAGTTACCTAAAAACTCAACTGAATATTCTTCTTCCTTTTTCTTCTCTTTCTATGCTTCGGTTTCTCCTTCTCTTCTTCTAGTTTCTTCTATGACTTTCTCTTTTTTTCCTTACTATACATGACTCTCTTCCCTTCTTTTCTTATTAGTTTAAGACAAACTTTTATCTTTCTAAGCTTATCCTTCCACATTTAATTTAATTTCTACTAACTCCTTACTTTATTTTAACATTTCTATTTAATACATGCAAACATATATAAATAAAAATATAATCTTAACTAACTCCAAAAATTTCTAATCTAAGAATTCAAAATTTGGGGTCATGCTTGCTAATTTATTAAAATAAATTATAAGAAAAATTTATGGTCCAACATTTCTCCCCCTTAAAGAATTTCGTCCTCAAAATTCTTACCTGAAGCTACAATTAGGTGTGGATACTTCTCCTTCATGACTTCCAAAGGTTCCCATGTTGCCTATTCTCTTGAATGGTTCCTCCATAAATTTCACAATCTTGTTTCTAAAGACCTTTTCCTTTGAATCTAGAATCGCCACTGGTTGTTCTTCATAAGTCAAATCCTCCTTTAATTGAACCTCTGAAGGTTGGACTATGTGTGAAGGATCCGATCTATATCTCTTTAGCATTGATACATAAAAGACATTGTGAATCTTAGATAACTCTGGCGACAAGGCTAACTTATAGGCCAGAGGCCCAATCTTCTTAATAATCTTATAAGGACCTATATATCTTGGATTGAGTTTATCTTTTTTACCAAATCTTAAGACTCCTTTCCATAGTGAGGCTCTAAGAAATACTTTGTCTCCAACTTCATATTCCATCTCCTTCCT
>JANZXP010000194.1:26154160-26170744 GCA_027576715.1 Erythroxylum flavicans | reverse complement strand
CTGTATTCCTTGGGTTTAGACTTTAATATAGTCTAAGTTTCTGGTTTCATTGTTTCTTGGGTGTAGGTTCTTTATACTAAGGTTCTTGTCTTTTTAGACAAATGGTCAAGGTCCATCAACACCAGATTTGTGTTTAGGTTTCTTGGGATCATATAATTAGATTCTTGTGGGTTTTCTAGGGTTCATCTCTATTAGGTTCACATCATGTGATGTGCTGGCTAAATCCATTTAGTTAATAAATAATTCCTCAGAATTAGTTTCTGGAATTTTTTATTAGGTAGATTTAGAATGTGTATAAGACTCTGGAATTTTTTCAGAATTAATTGAATTTGATTCAATTAATAAATCAAGTCAAAGTCAACATTAGTCAGTTTTTTGAAGGTGATGGAGTTGACTTAATTAATGACTTATGGTGAATGTGTTTTGGTTACAAGACCTTAATAAAGTTTTTATGAGATAAGAAATGTATTATTTTGATGGTAGTATAGAAGAAATGTGGAATTCAAAGAAGGTGACTTAGTGTGGGTTCATTTCAGGAAAGAAAGGTTCCCAAGCAAGAGGAAGTCCAAATTAAGCAATAGGGCTGATGGTCCATTCAAGGTGTTGACGAAAATTGGGCCTAATGCATACAAGATTGACCTGCCCAATTCCTACAATGTGTCCAATACTTTCAATGTAAGTGATTTGAGCCCATATAATGTAGATTCAATACAGGAAAGAACTTTACTTGATGAAGATCCATTCCAAGAGGGGGAGAATGATGGAGGTCCATCCAACAAGGCCTTAGACGATGTTGCAAACATGGGCTTGGGTCCAAATGATGAAGATGGTCCGGCCATAGCAGAGGAAAATGCTGATGATGATCTTTTGGGTTTAGTCATGAAATTACAGGTCCATTTGAAGCCATTTGGGCTTTATAAGGCTGCAGCTCATATTGATCCATTGCCTTATGATGAAGACGAGTTTGCGAAGCCCATTAGAGAAGCCCAAGACGTCCAAGGAGGCTGCTGCTCTGTTGGTTAGTGGCATGGAGCTGCGATCACCTGATTGAAGCTAATAAAAGCATCTAATGCTCATTATTTCCATTTTTAAGTTATGTTATTTTTTCTTTATTGTTTTGGCTATTTTAAAAACTTAATTTTCTGTTTGAATTCAATTAAGGCCACAGGCCATAAGGGAGTGCAATGAGGGGTCAGTTTTGTGACTTTCCATTTGCAACCTTTCCTTATTTATACGCTGATTTATTTCCTTTGTAAGGGGGACTCATGCGAATCAATTACAAACGTGAATTTCAGCCAAATTTTGCTGTGATTTATCCTTAGGGTTAGCCTTCCAAAACTAACATTTGGGTTTGATAGTTTTCCAAAACCTATTCGTTTTCTACATCAACTTCATCTTATCGCTAGATTCGACCTACCCGCACTAAATCGGTCATATCTTCCAAACCAGACATCCGATTCACACAAAATTTATATTTCTGGAAACTAGACAGAAAATCCTCCAACTTGCATTAAGATTTTTTCCTAAAATTCCCATCCTATTCGATCAATAATTCATCTACAAATCAGATAGTTTCGTTTTCTACATCAATTTCATCTTATCGCTAGATTCAACCTACCGGCACTAAATCAGTCATATCTTCCAAACAACACATCTGATTCACACAAACTTTATATTTATGGAAACTAGACAGAAAATCCTACAATTTCATTAAGACCTTTCCCCAAAATTCCCATCCAATCGATCCAGAATTTATCCACAATCAGACTATTCCACCAGAACCTATTCACAAAATTTGACCACAACTTCTCAAATCAACCTGAGCCTTAATCACCCTGTTTGCCACCACATTTACACCCAAAATGCCATCACCGATTTAGTTCAAGAGTTGAATCGGATCACAAACTTTTGATGCATAGTCAAGTCACAACCTCAATTAAACCTCCTTTGTGTGATATATGCATTAGATGCATTTTAAGGGTGGTTATGGGCATATACTCAATTTAATTAAATTTTCCATAATACATATATATATATATATATATATATACACACACACAATATCATCCAAGTATTGATGAGATCAAAGAACAAATCCCTCAACCAAAATATTAGGACTTATGCCTTCCATTGATATGGAAAGAATCAGAATTCTTTTAGAGTTGAATTGTTGGGCAAACTCAAGCCCACTCTACACGAATATGTTCAAACCATGAAAATTAAATTTCAGGATTAATAGATTGATCCTAACTGGAAGTGTTGATTTGTTAGGTAAACCCAAGGTCAATGTGGATAGAGGCAAAGTTGGGTTATATATATGGGATGTATACAAATCAAGAGTTGATAACCCAATGAGTGTGCTAAATCAATAGTTGATAGCACAAGTCGATAGTTGCATAACTAAATACAATTGGTATGAATAATACCTACCGATTGACCTAAGGTGGCTTGTTGGGCAAGCCCAAGGTCTTTCTTAGTGATATTGGACTTCAACCCATTAAGAAAACTACAAGTTTTCTCGAATTTGTAGAGAGGGCTATGGATTTGAATAAGAATAGTGAGACCCATAATCCATGTGATTAAAGTCCTTATCATATGCACTAGTGTACATTCTAAAACTTTCTCTTGTTCTTCTAAGTTATTGAATCTCTACAATGTCTTTGTCCAGTATGAAGCTACGCTCTTTATTAGACTCCAACAAACTCACAAGACCTAATGTCTTATATTGGCTACGAAATTTGAGAATTGTTATCAAATCTAAGAAACTAAGATATATCCTAGATGAACCACTTCCTGATGCCCCTGCTGTCGATGCATATGATGAGGATCAGAAAGCTTACAAGAAGCTACTGAATGATAGTGAACTGGCTAGCTATATAATGCTGGCCTCTATGTCACTAGAACTACAAAAGTAGCATGAGGCTGTAGATGCTCATACCATAGTCTACCATCTAAGGATCTATTTGATGAGCAAGCTCGGTTTGAAAGGTTCGAGACCTCAAGATTGCTTTTCCTCTCAAGATGGTTGAGGGATCATCTCCAGTGCAATATACGCTGTAGATGTATGGATACATTGAGAGGTTAGCCAGTTTAGGTTTCTTAATGGATCATGAATTAAGTATAGACTTAATTCTGACTAGTTTGACAGATGGTCATGCACAGTTTGTGTTTAACTATCAGATGAACCAAGTATCCACATCGATTCTTGAACTGATTAATCTACTCAAACCAGCCGAGCAAACTGTCAAGAAAGCCAATAAGGTTATGATGCTGGTGGACTCTCCTTCTAGTTGTCGAAAGAAGAACCAAAAGAAGAAGAAGAAGTCCAAGAAGCCAATGGGAGGAGTAGCCAAGAAGAAGCCAAAGGAGACAACATCAAAGGGGATATGCTTCCATGGCAACAAGAAAGGACATTGGAAGAGGAACTGCAAAGCTTACCTGTAGGCATTAGATGTCCCACCGTCCACTTTAGATATATTATTTGTTATTGAAGTTAATACTATTTTTGAACATAACATTTGGGTATTAGATACCGAATGTGGCTTACACATATGTGTTGATATGTAGGGTCTCAGGGATAGTAGACTGCTCAAGAAGGGAGAGATGGACCTACATGTGAGAAATGGAGTAAGAGTTGACGCATTAGCTATAGGAACATATGTTTTGTACCCGTTGCGACAAAGAACATTGTATCTGTTTCATGTCTTAATAAAGCAAGATTTCATTTAACCTTTTCAAGTAATGATTGTTTAATTAAGTTGAATGAAATATTGTATGGTACTGCTATATTTTGCAATGGTATTTACATATTAGATATGTGTAATCTAATTTTAAAAATTAATGACAATAAAAGACAAAAATGAGATAACTTAAAATCATCTTACTTGTGGCATTGTCGACTTGGCTATACAAGTAAGAAACGTATGACTAAGCTACACAAGAATGTTAGCTTAGAGTCATTTTATTATGAATAATATGACACATGTGAATCTTGCTTGTTAGGCAAGATAACGAAATCACCTTTTAAAGGAAAGAGTGAATGAGCTAATAGATTATTAGACCTAATACATTCTGTTGTATGTGGTCCGATGTCCATTCATGCCAGAGGTGATTTTATGTACTTCATTACCTTTATCGATGATTATTCACGATATGGATATGTGTATTTAATGAGATATAAGTCTGAAGCATTTGAAATGTTTAAACAATTTAGACATGCAGTAGAGAAACAACTCAGTAGAAGTATCAAGACACTTCAATCAAATCGAGGTGGTGAATACTTAAACGAGGAGTTTCTAACTTATCTTAAGGATAACGGGATTGTATCCCAATGGACTCCACCTTACATACCGCAACATAATGGTGTGACTGAAAAGAGAAACTGAGACATGGTAAGGTCAATAATGGGCTTAGCAAATCTACTGAAATGCTTTTGAGGTCATGCACTCAAGACCACTATTTATATGATAAATAAAGTCCCTTCAAAAATAGTTGATCTTACTCCATATGAGATATGGACTAACAAAAAGCCCTATTTTTCTCATATGAAAGAATGGGGTTTTCGGCTTACGTAAAGTAGATTTAATCAGACAAGCTTGAAGCGAAATATGATAAATGTCTATTTATAAGATATCCTGAGGAAATAATTAGATATCAATTCTATAATGCTTTAGAGCAAAAGATCTTTGTCTCAAAGCATGCTATCTTTTTAGAGAAAGAGTTTCTTTTAAGAGAAGATAGTGGGAGCAAAATTGAACTTGATGGAGTTCATGATGCTCACACAGACGCAGATCAACTACTTAAACCTGAAATTGTTGTTCACATAATAGTTGAACCTTTTGATACACAAAATGTTCGTAGGTAAAGTAGGACACGTAATGTTCCAGAGAGATATGGATTTCTCGTAAGTGAACAAAATAACGTATTGCTTATAGAGAACGATGAGCCTACAACCTATAAAGAGGCTCTGAAGAGTTCAGAATCTGAAAAATAACTTCACGCTATGAAGTCTGAAATGGATTCCATATTTGAAAACCAAGTATGGACTTTGGTTGACCCACCTGAAGGGATAAAATCCATAGGGTGCAAGTAGATTTTCAAGAAGAAAATCGACATGGATAGTAATGTGATTATCTATAAAGCGAGGCTAGTTGCTAAAGGATATCATCAAAGATAAAGAGTTGACTATGAAGAGACATTTAGCCCCGTAGCCATGCTTAATCTATTGAATACTCCTAGCCAATGCTATTCATTATGATTATGAAATATGGCAAATGGATGTGGAGACGACTTTCCTGAATGAAAACCTAGTTGAGGATTTGTATATGATACAACCTAAGGGCTTCGTATCCAAAGATGCAAAAAGTTATACAAGCTTCAAAAATCTATTTATGGATTGAAGCAAGCTTGTAGGAGTTGGAACATCCGATTTGATGAGACAATCAATGAGTTTGGTTTCTCACAAAATCTTGATGAACTTTGTGTGTATAAGAAGGTTAGTGGGATTGCTATTATATTCCTTGTATTATATGTTGATGAAATATTACTAATAGAAAATGATGTCTCAAGTTTATAATCAGTCAAAATTTGGTTGTCCCAGAATTTTTCCATGAAAGACTTTGGAGAAGCAACTTATATAATGGGAATAAAGATCTATAGAGATAGATCAAGAAAGTTGCTAGGTATTTCATAGTCGACATACATAGATAAAGTGCTATGCAGGTTTAGCATATTCTAAAAGAGGGTTTCTTCCCACTACTCATGGGATAAAAAAACTCTCAAAATCTATATGTCCCAAGACGCAAGATGAGAGGACTTGCATGAGTATATGCTATGTTATGTACAAGACCTGATATATTGTATGCTCTAAGTGTTACAAGTAGTTATCAATCAGATCCGGTGAGTATCACTAGATGGTTGTCAAAAATATCCTAAAGTACTTGAGAGGACTAAGGATGTATTCTTGATATATGAAAATGAAGATCTCGTAGTGAGTGGACATATGGATGCTAGTTTTCAATCTGACCAAGATAACTCCAAATCCCAGTCAGGTTTATTTTCATAATGAATAGTAGAGCAGTCAATTGAAAAAGTTCCAAACAAGAGACGACAACAGATTTAACGACTAAATCAGAGTACATTGTAGCTGTGGAAGCAACAAAAGAAGTTGATTGGATTAAAAAGTTCGTTATGAAACTTGGAGTGGTTTCGAGCATTGTAGACCCGATACTATTGCACTATGACAACAATGGGGCTATTGCTCAAGCCAAGGAAGCAAGGTCTCATCAGAGGTTCAAGCATATACTTAGTAGATATCACCTGATCAGGGAGATAATTGAAAGATGTGATGTGAAGATAGAGAGAGTGCCCACAGATCAGAACATCGTTGATCCATTGACTAAGCCACTTCCCTAATTGAAATTTGATTCTAGTATACTCGCTTATGGTATTAGATACAAAGGCGATTGACTTTAGTGTAAGTAGGAGATTGTTAGAGTAGTGCTCCAAAGGCAATCACCTTTAGCACTTTTGTATAAACTTTATTTTGATTAATAAAGCGAAAGGCAGTTTTCATTAATTTGATGTTCGTTTATATATGAATTGATGTTGATCTTAAATCGAATTATTGAAGTCCATAATACAAAACATAGTATGAAGGAAATCATGATGAGATCATGATAATAAGATTCCTATCATTTGCAATTATGTTAGTATCTAAACAATCCCTAATCATAAGATTAATAAGACATGACATTATTAATCTAGATAGACTAGCACATGTTATACTCCCTGATTTAATCAAGCGATGGATCTCACAAACTGTAAGCATGAGATGCTTAGAGTTAACATGTGGATGCTTACTAAGAGTAGTAAGTATATTAGATGACCCGCTATGAGATTATCAAATGAATGATCTATCAAATGTCAATGATTAATCTCATCATAGCAATGGTGTTAATATTTTTATACTTGAGGTAATCAAAGATATTTTGGATACTGATCGTGTGCTTTGACATCATTCCTTGTTGTCTCAAGACAAGGTTGGTCATAGGGTGGTGATTAGGTATAACTATTGATATTTGACGGTAATTGGGTAGCCAATAAAAGATTTACCACTATTGACAGAAGAAGATGATACCCACGACCTCTTGTTGGGGTCATTACTCAAGAGTATCTAGCAAGAGCAGTTATGTGTCATCAAGAGAGTCTTTAAAGACACATAGAGTAATAAGATCTCAGGACAAGAACTAATATTACTTGGACTAGATGTGACGTAGTCAGTCTAGTGGGAGTTGACATATAACCCATACTATGAACCAAGTAGGGTATAGAATGGTAAAGGGGTGAATTGCACGGCAATTGTCTATGGAAAGGTTCATAATTAGAGAATTAACTATCGAAGAGTTCTTGTGTTAATTCACTTATATTCTGATAAATTGGCATCATGAAACCTTTCATGATTTGCTTGAATTAAGAGTTAATTCAAGTACCATGAAACCATCCATGATTTGCTCAGATTAAGAGTTAATTCAGGTGCCCAAAATAATCGAAAACTTAAGGGCACACGCATAAAAGATCGGATGAAAAACAAAGTATGTATGGATGCTTTTAAGTAGGCCACGATCATGACTAAAGGTGAAGCTGTCAATTAAGTAGGCTACGATCGTGGCTCATAGGCCATAATCATGACAGAATGCTCGACCGATGTACATAAGTGAGTTCTTCACTTATGTACGGGGGTCTAAAAAATCTAACAAGTTCTTAAACACTCAAGTGAGAGGATAAGGGGTCTAGAAGAGTTCTAGAGAGAGAGAAAAGTGGTCTTAATTTTTTTCATGTAATTTATGCAATTGTTGCATAAATCTAATTACATGCAAGATATTCTAGATTTATCTCTCCATTTAAACATCTACTTGAACTTATCAAGTTTGGTGTTATAACTACCTTTACAAACTTCTTCTTTTTCCTCTTTGAGTGTTCTTGGGTTTGGTGTTTGCCACAACCCAAATAAGGAGAAAAATCAAGAAAGGAGGTGAACAAAAGGTACAAGTGTTTAAATTTCATGTTCTTATGATCTATCTATCCATGCATGTGTGTTTCTTCATTTTCGAGGTTCTCATAAGATCAGAATTTAGATTTCGAGACTTCCGCTGCATTGTCATGCATATGATGCATGTATACATGGCATCCCAATAGTCTCTTGGTGAAAATCATGACTCTTGGCTAAGGGACACATCCTTTGGCAAAGAATAATGTATCTTCACTTAAAGTCATGATGGTACACTCATGGCATTCTTGTACATAAACCCCTTTTGGCCAAATGGTTACAACCATTGGCTGAATGGTCACAACCATTGGCCGAAACAACACATCCTTTCATCCAAAGTACACATCCCTTAGTGAAAGGGTGTCAAGTATATTCATTATAAGGCAATGTACATTATGAATCTTCCCTATTGGTCGAATTCAACCTCGGTCGAATTCAGTATCCATATGGAGACAATGAACTTGCAATCTAAATGCATCTATAGGAAGATCCACTATGGCATGTGATACAAAGATCACCTTGGGACTTGAACTTTTACCGAAGTTGATCATCAATGCCTTTTGCACGGCAGTCTCACTTAGGTTTACTTAAACAAGACTTCAGTCTTCAATGACCCTCGAAGTGTTTACCTCGCATACTCGAAGAAACAATGCTACGAAAGTAATAAGAAATAAAGACAACAAAGGAACACAAGAGAGATACGGCCAAACTAACCTTTATATTACTTTCCCTCAAAAGAATACAAAGAATGCTCTCTCTCTTAGTGAGTTGAGAGCAAAGCTCGAATGAGCTATATATAAGCATTCTAACTTGGATGCTAAGTTACATTTAGAATCTCACTCAAACTGAATTGCCTAAGATCGTGCTATGATCACGTCTATCTCTATCAGATTACATCATGCAGACCAATTGGATGACACCTCCATCCAAATAGGACTTTAATTGATAAGATAGAATCTATAAGATAACAGAAAGATAGAGTTTACATTCTACTAGAAAACTAGCATCCTTATCCTGGAAGATCTCCACTATCTTCAAATTTCGAATCTCACTGTAACTCTAACTCTTCGTCATCGCCACATCATCCAAGATCTTCTCCATGATCTCTATCCACTGATAATGTAGTGTGATCTCGCCGAAGCCCACATAGCACACTAGCCTGATCCAATGCTTTCCACAACAAGTTCGTTAGTCGTGGTCCATCCATCCGAGCAATGGCTTAAGTCCTTAGTCCGTCAAGTCCTTAGCCAAGGTTGAGCCAATCTTCACAAGGTCCGAGACTATACCAAAATTCGCACCAAGTCTAATCACACTCACCCACGTTTACCTTAGTATTTTTGTATGCCTCCCTCATGCGTGTAATCCAACTAACCTCCCTCCTAAGGCTCCTCATGAAGGTCGCTGAGAAGTGCTCTGAAGTTTAAGGGTCTAACAAACCACCCCCACTAGATGGATTCGACGCCCTCGTCAACTTAGTCTAAAGGTAGGCATTCACCTGATCTTCGAATTGCCATAAGGTCATATCTTTCTCCCATGTAGCTTCTGCGATAGGTTTACCTTTCCACTGAATCAAGAACTCGGTCCATTAATTCTTCTTGTGTTGACCCATTGTCCGATGATCTAGGATCTTCTCCACTTGATCCTCGAACTGTTTCCTCAC
Source organism: Erythroxylum flavicans (assembly GCA_027576715.1). NCBI lineage: Eukaryota > Viridiplantae > Streptophyta > Magnoliopsida > Malpighiales > Erythroxylaceae > Erythroxylum > Erythroxylum flavicans. Next base: position 26,161,037 of record JANZXP010000194.1, on the reverse strand, counting down.
ACAACTGGTGGCGCTCGTTTCACCTGACTCCTATTTGGATCTAATGCATCCTCATAGCAAGGCTTAAGAAAACTAATATGAAAAGTAGGGTGTACCTTTAATCGTTCGGCCAACTTCAACCAGGATGCCACGTTCCCCACTTTGTGCAGCACTTCAAATGGTCCATCGTACTTCAACACCAAACCCCTATGAACTTGCTTACTCGAGATCTTTTTCCAAATCTTTGGGGTTAGTTTCAACAAAACTTTATCTCCCATGTCAAATTCTAATGGTCTCCTCCGAACATCTGCTTGCTTCTTCATCCGTCGAGAAGCTTTTCAAAGACTGTCTCTTACGTTATCCAATAACTCTTGCTTCTCCATCACAAACTTATGTGCCGTAGGATATTTGCCACCTGTTCTTTGTTGAGTAATCTTCAGTGGTGTGAGAGGCTATTGTCCCAACACAATCTCAAAGGGAGTTTTCTCTGTAGCCGAAGATCTATGCAAGTTATAGCAAAACTGTATAGTATCAAGTAAACTTAACCAATTATGTTTACTTGCACTTACATAATCCCTTAGGTACTCCATCAAACCGTTGATTCTTTCTGTTTGGCCGTCAGTTTGTGGGTGATTTGCCGTTGAAAACTTTAAATCGCAACCCATCATATTAAAAAGGGACGTCCATAATTGGCCCGTAAATCTGGCGTCTCGATCACTCACAATATCTGCTAAAACTCTGAAATACTTGACCACGTTCTTGTAGAACAACTCGGCGGCAATATCCGAGGGACAAGTCACAGGAGTTGGCACGAAGCTCGCATACTTGGAGAATCTGTCAACCACCACCATAATTGATGCCATATTGTCCACTTTTGGAAACCCACTAATGAAATCCATTGAAATTGACATCCACGATCTCTCGGGGATGTATAAGGGCAGTAGCAAACCAACTTCCTTCTTTCTCTCCGGCTTATTAACTGACACATGAGGCACGTCTTGACGTAATATTCCATGTCATTCTCCATCTTCGGCCAAAAGTAGGAACGAGATAGGAGCGCTAGCATCCGTTGGACTCCTAAGTGACCAAGCCACTGCGAGTCATACGTCTCCTTTAACAACTATTTCTACAATCTACCAAAGCTCGACACATACACTTGACTACTCTTAGTTATCAAAAGCCCATCATCGTCGAGCCAAAACCTACGTACATCACCTTCCTTAACTTGAGAAATCAACTTATAGTACATAGTGTTTAATAGAGCTGTCGCTTTAATTTGCTCCAATAGGTTAGACTCCACCCTCGTGACCAAATAAAGGTTCGCAAATACCTCCTTCCTACTCAAGGCATCTTCCATGTTGTTGTGCCTCTCTGGTTTATGCTCCCACATGAAGTCATACTTAGCAAGAAACTCCTACCACCGGGCTTGTTTTTGGTGACAACTTCTTTTGGGTCCTGAAAAACTTGTTAACAACATTATCCATTCAGACAACGAACCTAGTTCCTAGCAAATATACTCGCCACATCTCAAGGTAATGCACCACCACAAGCATCTCCTTCTTGTGGGTTGAGCAACGCTGCTCCTTACTATTAAGCTTTCGACTTTCAAATGCTACCAGATGACCCTCCTGTATAAGGACTCCACCAATGGCTTTGTCTGAAGCATCAATATGTACCTCAAATGGAAGATCGAACACAGGTAGCTTCAACATCAGTTCGGTTGAGAAAGTGACTTTAAGTTTCTTGAATGCCTCCGCACATGCACTCGACCAACACCACTCTTGCTTCTTCTTCAGCAAGTTAGTCAATGGCGCTACTTTCTTGGAGTATCTCATAATGAACAGCCTATAGTAGTTCGCCAGGCTGAGAAAATTTCACAATTATTGTACTGTCATGGGGGCCTGCCACTCAACTATCGCTTTCACCTTCCTTGGATCCATTCTAACCTGACCCTTGCTCACCACGTGACCCAAGAATTTGGTCTCCAACTAGGCAAACTCACACTTCTCCATCTTCACGTAGAGCTTGTGCTGTCTGAGTCTCTCGAACACTCGCCTCAAGTGTTCCACATTTTTTCCATGTTAGTACTATACACCACGATGTTGTCTAAATAGACCACCACAAACTCATCCAACAAATTATACAGTACATCATTCATAAGGTTGCAAAATGTAGCAGGGACGTTAGTTAATCCAAACGACATAACTAAAAATTCGTAGAATCCATACCGAGTTACACACGTTGTCTTTATCTCATCACCCTCAGCTATCTGCACTTGCCAATACCCACTTCGAAGATCCAACTTACTGAACACCTCAGCCCTTAACAACCTATCCCTCAAATCCTGAACCAAAGGTACCAGATACCTGTTTTTGATCGTTACCTTGTTCAACGCTCGATAGTCCACACACATCCGAAGTGCACCATCTTGCTTCTTCTGAAATAATACCGAGGCGCCATATGGAGCTTTAGATGGTTGGACCAACCCTGCCTCCAACAACTCACTAAGTTGTTTATGAAGTTCCGCCAATTCCATTGGGGACATCCTATATGGGACATATGTCGGTCCTGTGATCTACCTCACAACGAGGGGGAGGAGTTTTCAGCAACTCTTTTGGCAACACCTCCCAAAACTCCCTCAACAAACTGACTTCTACCACGTAGTCTTCACTGATTTCCCACATGGTAGCAAGATAGGTCTCCATGCCTTTCTTCAACCCTTTCTCGATGCTCATGGCCAAAAGTCTTACCAAAGTTGTAGCATTTGTCGTTCCACCATCGAACCAACTACAATTCATGTAGAAGGAATTTTGATCTTGCATTAACATCATACTCCCAAACTCAGATACAACACCAACTTTGCTCCTTTAAATATCATCTCGAAATCCTCCAATGGTATGATAATGAAATTTAGCTTGGCACGCCAACTTCCAATTTTGACTGGAACATTATAAGCAATTCTCGCAACTGCTTGTGCCTTCCCCTCAGGGGTTTTAATCTTCATCGAGGCATTGGACACCCTATGTGACATTCGAACCATCCTTTCCGCTAGGAAACTGTGGATCGCACCCGTATCCAACATTGTGGTCATGTCTTTCTCCCCAACCTGTACACCCACTTACGTTAGTCTATCAAAGGGAACTGACTCGGTACTAACCACATTAAGCAAGGCGGTCAGATTTAGTGCTGCATCTTCTGAAGATTCACCGTCTTCTTCGACAATTAGGACATTTAGCTTCTCCTTTCTCAGGCACTCTCTGGCAAAGTGTGGACCATCGCACAAGTAAAAAGCAACCTTGCCCTTCTTCGAGGATGTCTCCCCATTCTTAGAGCTACCATTCTACTTGCCCTTGACCTTGAAATACCTCTTCTTGGAGTCTTTCTTCTTCTTTCCCTCGGTCTTCTCCTGTTGGGCGTGGCCTTTGCCCTTGGAAGAATTTGAGGAGCTCACCTTAGAATCTTTCGCCGTTCGAAAATCTACCAAGGCATTAGCCACTTTGATTGCACCAACCACGTCCTTCACATTTTGCCTCCATAACTCCATTTGAGCCCACGGTTGTAACCTAGACAGAAAGTTGAAGAGCTTGTCCTCGTCTGACATATTCTTAATATCCAACATTAGAGAACTAAATGATTTAACATAATCCCTTATCGATCCATCCTGCTTGAGTCTTTTCAAGGCATCCCTCACAAGCCAAGAAGTATTTATGGGAAGGAACTGATCCTTGAGCTCCTTCTTCATCTGCACCCACGATTCTAAGGGAGTTCTACCTGCACTGATCTCCATAGAGGTCCTCGTCCTCCACCAGAGCTTGGCATCCCCATCCAAGTACATGGTCGTCATATTGACCTTCTCAACATCACGTACCCTAGCAGTCGCAAAGTACTGCTCCATATCCCACAAGAAATTCTCCAGCACCTTAGCATCTCGCACACCTTCGAACACCCTGGGTTCATGTACCTTTATAGAGGAAAGTTGTGGTGTGGAGCTTTTAACTGGCTTGACATCTAGAGTTGCAACGACACGCCTCAGCACGATGATCTCTAGCTGGGCCTCCTTCTGTGCCTTCAACATATCCACCATCTGTTATTGCAACAGTTGAATCCGTGCCTCCAACATCTCGAATCGAGTATTGTGAGATGTGACCTCTTCCTTCCCTTGAAGAATTGGCCCAATGAGTGCTTCCGCCCTAGTCACTCATTCTGTCAAGTTGCCTACTGCCATATCAAAATTTGGCTTTGATACTAGTTGATAAAAAGGTGATGCAACTTACCAAGATAATAGAAAATTGAGGATGCCAATGGGTTCAATTATAAGGTCACACTCCAACAAGCTTAAGGCACAATTTCAGATTTATGCGCAAGCTTTTGTTTCATATTAACTTCAAGAAGTTTTGTTGATCAAGCTTGGGGAAGAGCTTAGGGACATGCCTAATGTGTGTGTACATTGGAGGTATCAAACCAAGAGGGCTAACACTTAGCCAATTTTCATAAGCACAAGTCTAATCAATAGGTTTGGGCTTATTTTATCTTTTAAAGGCTTGTGGACTTCTTTTGGACTTTGTCATTGGCTAATTTGTGTTAAGTGTGCATGTGCTTCATTAAAAAAGTCATGTGCATGTTTTACTTTAAGGAACCAAGCATGTGGGCCTAGTTTAAAAACCCAATCCACCCCTCTTAACTTAGTCTTCTATGTTTTATTGTTTCCTTATCCTATTTGGACTAAGATTAGGCAATTTTAATTAGTTTTGAAGCCAAATCCATGTGGGATTTGTTTTTGGGCAGATTTGTTTCAAGAAAGCCTTTCTGAATGTTTTGGGCTTTCTTTAGGGATTTTAGGTTATCTTTGTTAGGCTTTGTATAGCAAAAGGGTATTTAAACCCTTGCTTTATGCGTGAACTTCAGATAAGATGTGAATAAAATTGGAAAGTCTTCTTCCATAGAGAATTCGGATTCTTGCTTGTTTTACCTTAAGGGTTGATTCAACTTATCAAGTAAGTTCTAACTTGTGGCATTAATTCAATTCTTGCAATCTTTATACTCTTTGTTACCAATTACTTGCTGTTTTGGGGGTGAAGGGTCGTGTTAGATTGATTGAATTTAGGTATTGGGAACAATCATTGAAACGGAGGGGATTTAGATATTGACTCTAGGTTGTTGCCGTATCTTCTTTGGTATCAGAGCCTAGGTTTTAAATTTAGTCTTTATCTTTAATTTTATATTTTTTCTTGATTATTATATTTAGTTCATCATTCAAATTCAAAAAAAAAGAAAAAGAAAAAGAAAAAAAGGAAAATCAAGATTGATCAAGAATTCATCCAGATTGTGAATCTTTGTGTATTTGGGCTGATTTGCATGCAAGATTTGTCAAGATTGCTAATTCTAGCACCAAGATTCATCTTTATTATTCAAGATTCTTCAAGAACAAATCCTTTGTTTAGGAAATTCATCAAGACTTGCTTTTTTGCAGTAAGAAGTTTCAAGATTTACTTTCTTGCACTCAAAACATGTGTCTTTGATATAATTACTTAGCTCTCAATTCCTAAGTTATTAGGGTAGATTTGAACGTTCTTGTCAATTCAGTTTTAGGGTTGAGTTTAATTCCTAGTTTTGTTTTTTGTTTCCATTATGCTTGAATTGAGTAATCTTGTTTCATATTGCTCAGTTGGCACCAAAAATCACTCACATATGTTTTCTCCATCTAGTATGTGTTTATTTTCGTGTTTCTTGTTTTCTTTACATTAAATTGCATCTAGTTTTGTGTTTTTTCTTCCTTTCTTCAGGTATCCTTTGTTTTTCCTTTTGAATTAAGTTGTTGTTGTGCTTATTTGGTTGGTAGTGATTGATCTGGACAAGTAAAACTGTGCTAGAATCTAGAGTGATAAAAGGCAAGAGTGTGTAAGCTCATTTGAGGGTAAAAGCCATCTTCTTGAGTGAAACACGAGGGTATCCATTCTGATTTAGAGAGAAACACATGAGGGAGTGTGAGAGGAGCTGTTCTAACATTTTTTGGTAGGTTTTACATCATGAACAATTCAAATATCGTAAAGGTAGTAACAAGGATAAAAGAATAGTGAGGCTGATCAAAGCACATTCTTTACTTTGGAGGCTATGTAACAACAATTCCAAAGGATTGAGAACTTGTTCAGGGATGTCAATATAATTTGATAGACAAGACTAGGCCATTAGGAATTTACAAAGAGAGGCTTTAACTAATGGTGTAACAAGGAGGCAAAATGCTAGGGAGCCAACTCCTATGTGCTATGAGTATGAAGATGAAAATGATGATGGGGAAGACAAAGAAGAGTGGCATACGGCCAGAATTGGTAGAAGAGGGGGACGGAATGATAGAGGAAGAGGAAGAGGCTATAGAGGCTGAGACAATGCAAGAGAAGAAGACAGGTTTGAGTGTGTGGATAGAAACTTGGGTAGTATCAAGAGGAAAATACCATCTTTTCAAGGTAAGAATGATCCCGAAGCTTACATAGAATGGGTAAGAAAGGTGGAGATGATTTTTGAATGTCATAACTATTCAGAGGAGAAGAAGGCGAAGCTAGCTGCTGTGGAATTTCATGATTAACTTGTTTGATGGGATCAGCTTGTTTTGAATAGAAGAAGGAATGGAGAGGATCCTATTGATACTTGGGGCAAAACGAAGAGGGACATGAAGAAGAGGTTTGTGCCTAGTTACTTCTATAGGGAGCTCCATCAAAGGCTCCAAACCTTAAGACAAGGCACCATAAGTGTAGAAGCGTATCATAAGGAGATGGAGATAGCCATGATTAGGGCTAATGTAGAAGAAGAAAAAGAAGCCACCATGACACGTTTTTTGGCTGGTTTGAACAAAGACATTGCCAATGTTATTGAATTGCACCATTATGTGGAGTTAGAGGAGATG
>JANZXP010000194.1:26121564-26136132 GCA_027576715.1 Erythroxylum flavicans | reverse complement strand
TCTTATGTGTGTTTTATCATTTGGTATCAAAGCGAGGTTTCACATTTTTGTGTTTTATAGCACATAATAGACCATGGCAAACAATTTGAGAAGTTTTGAAGGACAATCCATCTCAAAGGCTCCTTACTTTAATGGAAACAATTACTCATATTAGAAATAGAGAATCACCATATATCTCCAATCTGTAGATATCGAAATCTGGTAAGCCATCAAAGTTAGAGCAACACTTCCCACTAACGATAACGTAGAAGTATGGATTGATGCTGACAAAAGAAATGCACAACTAAACACTAAAGCAAAACATCATCTGATATATGCGTTACCTCGAGAAGAATATGAAAAGATATCTTACTGCTTTATAGCAAAAGAAATATGAGATAAACTACAAGTCACCTTTAAAAGAACAAATACTATAAAGAAACATAGAATAAGACTTTTAGTGTATCAATACTAAACTATTGGAAACCATTGATGAATTCTTCAAACGGTTCAACAACATCATCATGACCTTAAAGAACTTGGGAAAGATATATCCTAATGATGAGCTCGTAACAAAGATTCTTAGGTCACTACCAAAGAAATGGAGACCTAAGGTGACAACTTTAGAAACTATACAAGATTTAGACACTATTTCACTCGACTGGCTATGAGAAAATTTGACGATCTATGAAACTGAGCTTAGGCGAGATAAAGGATCCTCTTACAGAAGAGAAATGACACTAAAAGCAGCCTAGTCAGATGAAGATTTTGAAAGCTTTAAAGAAGAAGAGCCTGAAGAAGTCAGCAACGTTTTTCTTATGGATAAATCAAGAGATGATGAAGTATATTATTCTAACTCTGATATTGAAGTTGATGAATTGAAAAATGCATATCATGAATTATATGATCAGTACAAAAAGTTGACAATGAAGTATTTCAATTACGTTAAGAAGTCTAAGAATAATTATGCATCTTTGAAGAGTAAGATAAATCATTAGAATCTGTGAATGAGAATTTAGTGACCAAGAATATGTCTCTTGAGGTTGATTATAAGCAAAAGGTTTCTACAAAGGAAGTTCTGAAAAAAAAAAGAGTAGCTAAGTTGGAAAATACTTTGTGTGAGAATGATTATGATAAAGTGAGATAGTTAGAAGAAAAGTTGTCACCCTAGAACTTGAGAAAGAGAAATGTGCTGCAAAGATCTTACCTCTAGAAAAAGATCTAGCAAATTTTGTTGATAGAAAGAAGAACCTTGATGCATTGCTTGGTAGTGGTAAATGTGTTTTTGATAAAGCTATAATAGGTTATAACGAAAACAATTATATTAGGCCATAAAAGAATTTCTTTGTTAAGTCCAACAACAACCATAATCAGAACAACGGGAACCTGATACATGGTAGAAATTATATCTACTCTCATTCATATGTTTTGTGCTTCTATTGTGGTAGATATTGTCATATTAGTCATTTTTGTAACTTTCGTAGAATGAGGAAATTATCTCAAATGTATGTTTGAAGACTGGAAGGTCAAGCTATTAACTTGAAAGGACCCAAAAATTTTGGGTACCTAAATTGAGATTATACTTTCTGCAAATATGCTTCAAAATAAAGACAAAAGAAAATCAATGAATAGTTGTTAGAGGGTGTTTGAGACACATAAAATATCACATTTCAACTACATTGAAAGAAAAGATAGAGTTTTATAGAAAAATTCAGATTGAAAAAGGGTACTGCATTTTATCAATTCAAAGCAATCATGGAAGAGAATTTGATAACATAAAATTTTCCGATTTATATGACGAAAATGATAAGGTAGTACGAAACAAAACTAGACTTGTAACTTCATGTTATAATCAATAGGAAGGTTTTGAGAACAAGGATCATTCAGATTATGTGATGAAATTATCTAAAGCCATGTATGGTCTAAAACAGGCTTCTTGAGCATGATACGAGATGTTAAGTAATTTTCTACTTGAGAATAATTTCGAAAGAGAAAAGGTAGATAAAACTTTATTTATTAAGAAAAAGGATAATGATTTACTTATAGTACAAATATATGTTGATGATATAATATTTGGTGCTACTAATCTATCCTTCTATGAAGAATTCTCAGCTTTAATGCAGGGGGAGAGTAAATATACTTTTTATAATAACAAAAGGGGAGAGTTAAGAGTTAATTATATATTTTCGCCTTGCATAATTTTGAGCATGACATGTTATATATCTTTTCAATAACTTTATTGTTATTTTTGCCTGATTCATTTTTTCCCTCTACTTTTTGATAATGACAATAGGGGGAAATTAAGATGAAGATATATTTTGCTAAAAGATGTATGATATACTTGCATGAGAGATATATAAGGGAAATGCTTCCTTTCTTATAGGAACCTTCTTAATGAACTTACCTTATTTATTTCACAATATTTGGAATAATCTTGTTATCATTGGACTTATTTCCTTTTATTGATAATAGATTAATTCTTAAAAGAAAATAAAATCATAAGAAATACGCTTTCTTACAGAAACCTTCTTTATGAACTTACCTTATTTGAAATTGTTTATCTGAAATGATTATACTAGTTATGAAGGTCATATATTATCTCCGTGATTACTGAAAGATTTTTGGCAAAGATGACATCGAAATTATTTAGATTTAAATCCATCAAGTTAACTAAGGATGCAAGTGAAGCAATAGTTAGTTGAAGGAAATGTCTACTTAAGGAAGAGCCACTGTTTTTGCGAAAACATATTAGACTCTTGCATTACATCAACAACATCAATACTCTTAAAAGTCATATTCTTATCAAATCTCTTGTGTTTTAGAAAATAAAAATTCTTTTTAAGACAAATCATTGAAACTCATATCGAGCAAATTATATTTTCATCTGATAAAAGCTTGTAAAGGCTAGCTAAATATTACTAATTTGAAAAGTTGAAAAACCTTGAAAAACATGTACTCGTGAGTTTAAAGAGACTCGTTAAATTACCAATTGAGATTTTAGTAAAACACCCAAATTGGATACTTAAGAACTGGATGTAAGATTAGATTATAAGACCAACTAGTATAAATCAACTTTGTCATTCCTCTCTTTAACTTTTAAATTTCTACAGTATATTATTTGTGTTATTATTTGTGTTTTCATTTTTGCTAGAAACTCCTTCACTTTTATAATAAGCTCCTATTTTTCAACTTGCAAAAAATTCCTTTCAGTTTTTACAAGCACTTTCTTTTTAAACTGTTTTAATAGAATTTATCATTTAACAAACTCCGATCGTCTAACAAATTCTTCTCATTTAACAAGCTTTTATCATTTGACAAGTTCCTATCATTTTAAATTTTAACAAGCCCACACTTTTATGCAAATTTAAAGTACACGATCCACCTCCTCTCCTCATGTACTTCCTCCACCTTGAAGCATATCTCACTGAATGTAGCAAGATATAGTCTACTGGCACATTCGTCCTCAAATTAAAGACACGAAGCTATTAGCTCAAAACATAAAGCGAAGTTTAGAGGTAAAAGGTCCGTTAATTATAAAAAAATTTACCTTCCCCAACCGACTTTGATGTATTGTTGCTCCAGATACGAGAAGAAACTCAAAAGGCCATGGAAACAAACAAGAACTGGAACAAGTACCACTAAAGTTGAAACGATCATTATAGAAATTATAAAACTTCATCCTAACAGAGAGAGAGAGAGAGAGGTGAACTTGCATGTCCATTTGTGTAAGCATGAACAAATTAAGATTGGATATCAGCTTCAGGTTGACGACCGCAAAAACAAAACAACAAAATAGCGATCTATATACAAAAACAGTACGGGTTAAAAACACCACACCAGGAGTTCAGATGGCGAGTGCTTGATTCACCACCAAACTAATGCAAAGACCACAAAGAAACCAATTATTAAAAGAACATTCTTTAGAATTTTGTCCACGTGCTGCCCTTGGCTTGTTGACTGATGGTACTCATGAGCAATGCCACCATGGAACGAACGAAAGACATTAGGAAAACCAGATGTTGTGCCATACATGGTAGCACCGGGCAACCTATAAAGCTGAGTGTTGAACTGTGATAAAAGTGATAAACTACCAAACAATGTAAGATTGCTAATCATAGCAGTGGCCGATGGTCCAAATCCACCCATCAACCCAAACCCATGATACGGAAAATAATTTGATTGAGGCAGAGGAACAGTTTCAGGCCTTTGCCCCGCTGGGCGATTAGGAATATCAATACCAGGATAAGATTTGGAGCGAGGGTCAGCCTGTGTTTTGCCTCTTCCATAAAGAGGAACCAACTTCTCCTCTTCAATGAGAGCCTTACAAACTGGGCACTCATGTGATTGCGAGTGATGATTTAACCATCTATACAGGCAAGGCCAACAGTAGAGATGACCACAAAGGGTCACAATTGGGTCTTGAGCTAATTCGAAGCAAATATTGCATTCAAAATCACCTGCTTCATCAACGTTGGTGCCCCAGAAACATGAGCTTTCAGGTGACACGCTAGTTGATTCCCCAAACCCACTTGCCATTTCTTTAAATCTCAATTGCCAAAATCTGTTAAAAATAAACTAGCTAGGTTAAAATCGGCATCGCTTAACCATCACGGTTGAACTGATATCACAGTCAAACCTGGCATATAAAACAACGATTTCATAATTTGGAGCTTAAGTGGAAGAACAACGGTACAGCAAATTGAGAAAAGACGAGAGATAAACCAAAACTATATTATCGATTAACACAGTAAATCACGATAAATCAATCCGAGAATCGACATTATTAAAACCCTAGAATCCTCTTTAAATTAGATATCATAAACAAGCACCAATCAACGAGGAAATAGAACATCAAAATCCCTACACAAAACCCACTGAAAGCAAATGAAGAAAAAAGATCCAACCCCGTCAATTTTCAAGTCGCTTGTTCCACTCCCCATATCCCCAAAAACGGATACTCACCCAAAAAGGCAAAGAGAAACAACAACGACAAAATGATACAGAGAAAGAAAGAGATATAAAGAGAAAAGTGCCGACCTTTCTCTTGCTGGTAGCTGAAGAACAAAGAGAAAACGAAGTCGTCGCAAGAGGCCTAAATATGAGCCAAGTCCCGGAATATTCGCGAGAATGCTTGTTGTTGTCCCAGATCCTTAAGCTCCAAAGAAGTGAGCATTGTCAAAGACTTTATATGTTTGATTTGAGTTCTCCAAGTTCAAGGAAATAGACCGAGCAGTCGTGGAGATGACACGGCTTTTGTACGCTTTCAAGTAAGATTGGTTTCCAGCACATCGAATTTATGACGCAAAACGCTAGCCCATTTCATTTATGATGATGGGTCCTAGGCCTGAATGAAAGAGGAAGAAGAGCCCATCAAAAAGTCCATTTATCTAAGAATGACAGAACGCCCCACCTGGCCCAGCCCGAGGCCCTACAAGCAATATAAAATAATGTTGTTTTGCTTTTTTAAAAAAATTGGAGCTAGGTTGGTATCAGGTTACTTAGGCAGGTTAGGCCCTGGCTCAGACATGGGCTAAGGTTTGGACCTGGAAATCGACATAATTTATTGTCATCCCTATATTTATTTGGGTTTGACAATTTTAACCTGAGCTAGGCTTCTACTGACAAAAAAATAACATTATTTTGAAATTTTTAAAAAATAATAATAAATCGATTCAGGCCAGGCCTGAGCGGGCTCCTTGCTGTCATTACATCTATTTAGTGAAATCAAGGCTACTATTACTTTTTCAGGGTACATTTTAATTTTTTTAATTTTTAATTGAGTTTTCATTTCTTTTATATTCAAAATTATTTAAAAAATTGTTTTGAAAATTGAAAACTATTTTAATTATAGATATATTTTAAATATTATAATATTTATTAAATATAAAAGTTAAAAATTAAGAGTATTTATTCGAATAATTTTTGTAAATATAACATTTTAAAATAAATTTATTTTTAAAAATTAGCAATCTTCTATTTATTTAATAAATATGATTTTAAATATTTTAAATTTTTTATTTGTTTAATTATACATTTTTAGTAAAATTATTATGAATATATTGTTAATAATTATTAATAAACGCTATATAAGATGATAGAATTAAAATTAATTTACTTTTGAACTCTTATTTATAGTTTCTTATTTATTTTAGTATTAAAAATTTAATTACATCAGTTTTATTATCCAAACAAAATTTGTATTTTTAAAAATAGATTTATAAATAGAATTTCCTTAATATATATAAGTTTTCATAATACTAATTGTCACATAAATGGCTAGTTTTTAGATATTCTTGGTTAGATGCCTTGTTAATCTAGCTCAAAGGTTTCTTAGTGGTGATATGGAAGGAATGCTCCTGTAACGAACATGGGTACCCATGAAAGTTAAAATGGCCATTATTAATAATTTGTACACATATTCTATTTCTAAAAATATGTACCAAGAGCAGTTGACTTAATAAATATAGTTATTAACTATTAAGTCGCGTTTAACAAATATAATTAAATCACTTCTTCTTCTTTTTTTGTGAGCATTTGATAACACCTTTAGTTTTTTTCTTTTTTGACTTTTTCTTTTAATTTTCCTTTCATTTATAATAAAAATTTAATTGATTTCTCATATCTTCCTACGTTTAACAAATAATATATATCACTTTTTTTAGCATTTAATGTTACCTTTTGCTTCCTTTGCAGGTTTTAAGCAATAAGGGGGGCACCAAGAAGGCTTTGCAGTTTCACCATACAAATCCATTAATCCAACATTAATGTATCAATAATAATTTTTAGAATAAAAGGCATAAATCTCTTTTGTAATTTAAGAAAATTTTCTTAATTTTTAAAATTAAAAAATATATATTTTTAATATTCAAATTTTAATAAAAATTTTCTTTTTAAAATTTTTGATAAAAATAACGACAAAATACATATAGTATACACACCAGATATTTTTTTTAATCACATACTATTTATATGATAATTCAACATAATACTTAAACTCGAACTAAAATAATTAAATTAGACACAAATAAATAATTTATTATAATTATCTTTAATTATTAATTTAAGTCCGATATAATTCATTTTCGTTGTATTTAAAAGCTAAATTGAGTTATCATATTAATAATATTTGATTAGTCCATATTTGATGTTTATACTACGTATGTTTCGTAGCTTTTTTTAACCAAAGTAAAAAGGAAGGGATTTTTAAAAAAAATTGAAAATTAAAAAGAGTTCTTATGAGAATTTTTACAAATTGAGGAATTTTTCTAAAATTGTTTAAACTACAAAAGAAATCTATATCTTTCACCCTAATTTTTATTATATAATGAAATAATGATGAAATAAATGCATCAAAACGGCACATACGGTGTTCTATACCTTTCACCCTAATTTTTATTATATAATGAAATGATAAATGCATCAAAACGGCGCATATCATGAAAAGTGAACCAAACGCCCCTTACTTTGAGAGGCCATTTACTGCAGAGGGTGAATAATAAGGCATAAAGACTAAAGAGCACTTGTTGAAGTCTTTTTATTCTTCTCGGTAGCTTTACTTTGAACTTTAAATATTTTCAAAATGTTCATAGATAATAACACCAAGCCAATGAAACTAATCAATACATATTGGTCGGAATAAGATCAAACTTTAATAGACGTGAAAATAATTATTTATTAATATATAAAATTAAAACTATTTTTGAATTTTGATACACTTACAAATATATGTGAAAGGAATTTAATTTTTAAATTTGATTCGAGTTTTTAAAGTTTAGAGAAATAAATTTTGATTTTAATCTTCATCTAAATTTTAAAAAATGAATTAAATTCAAATTTTAATTAAATTAAATTAACTTTGTTAATTTTAAATTAGGTTAAGATGGATACAAATCCTTTTATAATTTCTTAAGTAGAGGTGAAAGATTAAACGAAACTTTATCTTAGGAACAACGTAATACCCCATCCCATAACCAGTCAAACACTTGATTAACACAGTACTTGTGCATGTAAAAGTGATCTTTCCATGCCATTAACTCAAAAAGATAACAGTTCACGTTCATGCAAGAGAAATTTCTTCCGAGTTTCCATTATTAAATTCCACGAGAAGAAAATGGTGAGGCAGTCCAACCGGTTTTTGTACGTTCGATGTGTCCCAAACTATATCGGAACGACAGAACAATCTCACTCGTGTGATAATCTTCTTTACATACATGTTTACACGTGTGAAATACGATATTAAATCTCCAGCGCAGTGTTCGGCCCTACGTGGAGGTTCCCCTATTTTAATCTTCCATTTTCTATCTACTTCCTTCTCCGAACCAGAAAATCAAAAGTTCTGCTAAACAAAAACATGAAAAAAGATGAGAAGGAGACGGTAAAACATGGCATGACTAGACCATAAACATAAACAACCGCAACACGAACGCGGCGGTGGTTCTCCTCCTCCTCTAAACCCCACCTCCGATGACGACGATGGCCACCCTCTTCCAGACCCTGACCTACTACCTTACAGACCATCCCTCCGTCGTCTCATTCCGGTGGAGCCACGCCAATTCATGGGGCTCCACTTGGTCATTTCTCATCACCTCCATAGCTTTTTACCTCAGTTTCTCAATATTCGTTCATCTTTTACTCGTCCTTCTCATCACACGTGACCGTCCTATTATTTTAGGTCCAATCCCAGCCCTTCACAGCCTCTCTATGGCCTTGATCAACGCCACCATTTTCACTGGCATCCTTCTTTCCGCCGCCGCCGAGATCCGGGAAACTCGCTGGTTTTGGCGTCGCTCCAAATCCCCGTTTCAATGGCTCCTGTGTTTTCCTCTCGGTACGCGTCCCTCGGGTCGTGTCTTCTTCTGGTCATACATGTATTATCTCTCTCGCTTCCTACATATGTGGCGCAGTTTCTTCACCATATTACGTCATCGAAAGCTGGTTTTTTTCCAGCTTCTGAACTCCTCAATCATGGCCTTCACGTCCTTTCTGTGGCTTGAATTCTCACAATCTTTTCAAGTCCTTGCAATCCTCATTGCAACTCTGGTGTACTCCGTCGTGTACGGTTACAGGTTTTGGACGGCGATCGGATTGCCAGTAGCTTGCTTCCCGTTCGTTGACAACTGCCAGATTCTTCTGCTCGGTTGCAACTTGGCTTGCCACATCGGTGTTCTTCTGCTACACATTAACAAAGGTGGATGTAATGGAATTGGTGCGTGGGTTTTCGATTTTGTGCTCAATGGAGCTATTCTTCTGCTGTTATTGAGGTTCTACGTGAGAAGGCATTTGTGCAAGAGAAAACAGGGGAGCTTATCAATGGCGGTGGCAAAGGGTGATCAACTAACAACCAAGTCGGAGAAGAGACTGTAGAGTGTACGGTAGTTGTACAATTAAGCACGGATTTATATTGCATAAGACAGCAGTAAATTCTAGTTTAAGTTAGAACTTTATGTGATTAGTTTCAAGATGTTTATATGATGAATACGCGAACATTAGTACTTACTCTTCTTCTAGTGCACATAACAGCTTAGTTCATTATGATTACTATTGTCAGATCAATTCCAGATTATAGGAACCAAATCAAGGCATCAAAGATAGTCTGTGTTTTGTTAATTTGTCGTTTTAACTTGATGTTGGAGATGTTAGGTTGCCTACCTAATTCATTCATTAATTTAAGGAATACTCAAGCAACCAAATAATTAATTGACTTCTTATAGCTTACAGTAGCTCTTACGTATGTTATATTATAAATGCGTTGAAATCCCTTGTCGGAACTTTCAAGTGTTGAGGTAGATTTTCTGTTTTTATCTTCTTACATGAGCAATAGTAAGAAGTTTGTCCAACTAGGGTTTTATGAACATAAAGTATCTTTGTTACTCCCAACAAGTATATTCTAAGCAAAAGAGAAAACAAGGTTGATTGTTTTCTCTTTTGAAGAATCCAATTTTAGCATTATTATCAACTTCTCCAGGCTCAGGTGTTGGGAAGTCGAATTCTGCCATTACAAGTTCCAATTTGCAGGAGTTAAAGATACCATGAAATTGGCAAACAGTCCTCCACTAACTGGTGAATAATTTGTGTATAATGGAGAATAATAGATCAATTCTAATCCAGTCAATTACACCAAACCATAATGCCATAATAGAGCAGGAAAGACGTGTTACTATTTGACTACTTGCAAGGATCCATACTTTATCAAACCCTTGATCAAGAAATGAGAAATAGGTTGATTAAACTCGATAGAAAATTAGGTAATAAACAACTTCAAATTGTGGGGTGTGGGTAGGAAACGAACATGAATCAATCTTATAGTCACATCTACTTTACGTCCTATTATTGAATTCCAAGTTTAATTTTACTATTTTATATACCGTGGAGATGGTTTCGAGTATAATCAATAAAGAAATAAACGTGTCCACTGTTTAGTGTTTTCCATGGCTTGAGCAGTTAACCCCTTCCAAAGTCTTAACTCCTTCCCAAAGTCCTGATCAAGGATCCAGGTTTCATCCCATTATTGAAACTTTTATCCTTGGCGGCGAAAAGGGATAAAGATATTTCTATCAGATAATCAACGTTTGAACAAACAAAGAAATTTCTTTATCAAGGTTTGTTTCCGTCAGCATATCATCCTAGTATATTCCAAATTTTAATAAGCGGGTACCAGTACCTATATTCTATGAATAGTTAAATTACGATTATTAAACTACCTGGTATTTTAATAAATGTGGTAAAGAAAATGATAGAGGAGAGACTAATAAATGCAGTCAACATTTGCTGGGGTTCATGATTCAACAGGGCTCCTCTCGATATTCAGGTTATGATCTTATAGCGAATAATTCAATAGATGATAACCGGAGGAATTGGGCTAAGATATAGAAATGGCCTGAGTCCCAGCAAATTCGGTCGTTTCTTTGGCTCCTGGCAAAAGACAAACTCCTCACCAATCGACAGCGCGTCGCTCGACATATTACCACAGAGTCCCACTGCCAGTTTTGTACTCAGGAAGAAACTATATTGCATGCCCTCAGGGATTGTAGCAAAGCGAAAAACTATTGGCATCAATTCTCTCCCACAATTATCGATAATGCGTTCTTCCAACATGATGTACAGCGATGGCTTAATAATACTCTTGGTAAACAGCTTCGCGTACAGAGGTTTACGTGGAGTATGATCTTTGGGGTCTCCGGCTGGTTATTATGCCAATGCCAAAACAAAAGTATATTTGAGGCTCCTTTTCGATGGCCTGATTCAAGGGTTCGAGAAGTGCTACGCTATGTTAAATGGATAGAACAGGCTAGATTGGTTGAGAACCGCGCGCTTCCAGATGTGGGGATCTCACTGGGTACCCCAGTTGACTAGACCAAACCATGGGAGGGTTAGGTAAAAGTTAATACAGATGGAGCCGTTTTGCCTAGAATAGGCCTTGCGTCGGCGGGAGGCTTGATTAGGAATAGTTCCAGTAATTGGTGTGGGGGTTTCTGCAGAATATTGGCGTGGGTTCACCTTTGTATGCGAAACTTTGAGGCGTCCTTACTTGTAACACCCCAGTCCTGCAAGGCACGTACCTGACATCTATAGGTGAAATCCGAGTCTAAGCCCTGCGAGAGAGGCGTACTAGAACACTCAATCAGTCAAAACTTAGTACAAATTTTTTTTTGAAACCACAACATAGTATACGGAAATTAATAACCAAATCGAGCTCACTTTTAATTTATAAATATTTTCAATCAACAAAATACAATCAATAGAATTTTGATAGCCAAATTGGGGCCCATTACAAATATAAAACACTTTAGTCATAATATCTTTACATTCCACCATAAAAACCATTGTATACACATTATGCAAAAATTTCGGAATACATTATTTTACAGAAATCGCGGAATACAAATTTATAAAAAAATAAGAAAACGCTAAAGCAGACGCGAACTGATCCTAACATCGATCCCTTATTTGTATGCTGTAGGGATACTCCTCGTTTACCTAACGGGATATTCTTCTGATCCTGAAAATATTTGTAAATTTTGGGTGAGTTTTGCAAACTCAATGAGTGACCATCATCGATGGCTCACCCAGTCACATAACACATAAATCACCTTCACAACATTTCACATTTTGCAATCAATACAATAAATCATTCGTATTATTCATATGCAGTGTGCATGAGACCCAGTTTCCATTTATTACATTGATGTGATTGAGTGCCTAAACTGTCCCATATAGGGCTCATTGATAACTGTCCAATAGAGGGCTCATTAAACGTTGAGCCTGAGGCTCTGAATCACTTTTAAGCTCAAGGCTCTTTTTCACTTGTTGAGCTTTAAGCTCTGATCAGTGGCTACTCTAGTCACAACTGCCATTATGTTTCATGCATTCATGAAATGAAATGCATCAAGCACACTTGCATGATCCCATTCAATCATATTCCCATATCTTCGGACCTTAATCCGGCATTCAACATTAAGTTGAGAATCACATTTTCACTTACATGCACATGTTCATTTAGAACACATTTAACAATCGAATTATGTACACTTAGTTCATCTCATTCACATACAAGCAACACTTCAATATCTTGACCAATTATCACAATCATTGGACCTCCTGTCTGAAAACCAATAGAATCAATCACATTTATATAGATATTCAGTAGTCAATCAATAAAAAATTCAAAACAGAACAAACAATGAAATGAGACCATCTAGGTCTACTCACAGTATGCTCCAGATTAGCATTAGCTTCTATGATCTGGAAACTTCTGGATGGAAACGTTCTATCCTGTATCATCATTATGAAAAATACATATTGCACACTCATTATTAATTGCACAATCGCATAAACATTTAGTTTTTCACACATGTATATGTGTAATGGATAATGCATGCTCAATGACAATCTCTTTCCTTTAATTCCATCACAAAATTATTCTTATATCAAAAATCATCTACGTATAATTTTTACTTTGGTTTATGCCTCATTAAAACCATTAAAATCATAAGTCATTTGTCATTGAATCATTTTAGATTTTTCCATGACCCCCCTTTCGGGTCTACTGTACACGTCCAAATAGAAAGTGAAAATGAGGTAATTTGGTCATACTGTCTTCTAGTAAAGTGTTCCTCTATGTCTTATGTTTCTATTAACACCAAAATCACTCAATTTGGTTTAGTAATTTGGAAGATATACCTCAAACATTATCAGGTTGGTCACATTAAAAAACAATGTACTATATACAGCTTCCATCCAGAAATTAAATATCTTAGAGAACGAATCAAAATTATACTTCTTGAGAACGTTTGTAGGTATATATGGCAAGTTTACTCCAAATAAAAAATAATCTCATTTAGAATCCTATAGATCCAGATATAATTAAAATATTGAAGGGTGTTCAGGAAGAAAATCCTATTTTACTGTTCCAACAGATTTCACACTTTGATTTAATCAATCTTTGTCAATTAGATTCCTAATGCTACAAAATTTTATGGAGGGACAGAAAAATGTGTTAGAAATCCATTGGTTTAAGAATAAAATCATTTCAAGGTCTACAGAAGAAGTTATGGCCAAAAGAAGGAAGGCTGTTCAGGGTGAGTCAGCTCTTTGGTCAAACCAGCAAAGTCAAGCACGATGGTGCTTGGCGACTTCCACTCAACTACAAATTGCATCTCTCCCTCTCTCCCATTTTTTTCTCCAGTTGTTCCCAAAACAGAATTTTGGGTCACTTTTACGCGATCATTTTGACAATGAAAACGAAGGATTTAGGGAAAACTTTCTTCTAAACAATTATTCCTTTATGTCTTAACTTCCAAATGAAACTAATTTCATGCAATTTGGTTTGATATTTTGGAAGTTATGATAAAAACATTACAGACTGTTCTAAACCATGACAGAACCCACAAACTCAACTTTCAAACTCCATAACTTTCAATCCAAAACTCCAAAAATTACAAACTTTATATCAATGGAAAGTTAAAAGAAAGAACTACAATTTCATAAAGACTATTTTGTCAAAATCTATCGACATCAGTACAGTAAATTCATGGAAGTTTCAGATCAGAATTTTAACCCTCTTACTAGTCATTCCCAGAAATTCTCAGATGTCATGTCAATTTTTGAGACTCTTAACGGCAAAATTTGAAATCGATGTCTTCATACAAAATGTAGCCCTATGTTGTTAGTTTAATATAAACTAAGAATCATCTCAATTGAACAACTACCGAGCAAGTTATGGCTAAAACACAGAAGCATACTTATAGGTCATGTTGTTGCAACATTTTCCAGCTCAACTCCCAAATTTTTGTTTCCAAATCTTACTCTAACACCATTATATGGATCATCCAACTTCCAAAACATATCTATAACAATTCATGGGTCATTAATGATCATTTAGAATTACAAAAACATGACATTTACATAGATTTTTCACCATCCACGTCACACACATTCAACTCACAAAATCAAGTCATCAATCCCACATTTCTCATCATTCTAGTTTCATTTAACAATACCCATAACATTTAAAGCATAACTTACTTGGTTTAGCTTCCAAATCTTCAAAATAACACTTAGCCCTAGCTCCCAAGCACCTACGATCTTCAT
>JANZXP010000194.1:26108131-26118257 GCA_027576715.1 Erythroxylum flavicans | reverse complement strand
TTTCCCAATTTCTCTGATTGATCTCACAAGTACCAGTTTCTATGGTTCAACCCTTTGTATGGAAACGGGATGTTACATTTGAGGATGTTGGAGGCCTATATAAGGCCTCTTCTAGCATATACAATATTTACAACAAAATTTTGAAAGAGTAAATCTTAGAAAGAAAAGCTTTAGTGAGAGAAAATTGAGAATAATTTTCTTGAGTTGTGAGTGTTGTATAATTTCTCCCTTTAATAAAAGATTTGCAGCAAATCCGGAAACGTAGGCATAATTGGCCGAACTCCGTTATCAAATTGTGTGTTATTCTTCTACTTTTATTTCGTTTTCCTATTAATCTGCTTTTTTAGAAAAAACTGAATAATTTCTCAACAGGGAAAATCAGATTTTTCGGAGTGTACAGAAGATGATTAATTTCCTGTGTGGACATTTTTCTTAACAGTAAGTTTCCCTGGAAAATTCACGAAACAGGCCTGCTACTGTAAATGGTTCAAGTCTGAGAAACGTGTCCTGCAAGAAGATTAATAATGTGCTCAATCTTCTCAGCAACTTCTTTCATGGAAGGCCTACAATCCCTTTTCATATCCAAACAGGCTGCTGCTAAAGACCCCAGCATCTCCATAGTTTCCAACTCTAAGTTACTGGCTCCATCTTTAAGCACAGGATCAACAGCTTCCAACAATCTCTTCTCGTTCAGCATCCTTCTTACAAGAACCACCAAGTTCACATCGTCATCTTCTCTATTGAAATCAATGGCTTTCTTAGAAGTCAACAGCTCTAACAGAACAACTCCAAAGCTATAAACATCACTCTTGTCAGTCAACCTGAAGTTAGTATAGTACTCTGGATCAAGATAGCCTAAGGTTCCTTGAACACATGTGGTTATATGACTTGACTCTGTCACGGCTAGCCTGGAGAGCCCGAAATCGGAAACCTTGGCATCAAGCTTGTGATCAAGTAAAATGTTGCTTGATTTGATGTCACGGTGATAAATAGGTGGTATAGCAGAGAAATGAAGGTATGCAAGTCCATCAGCTGTTTGATAGGCCATGACCAGACGACAGTGCCAATTTAACTGTACCCTTTTACCAGGATCAACCGAATGAAGATGATCAAAGAGTGTTCCATTTGGGATGTACTCATAAATCAAGAGAGGCTGTTTAAGTTCGAGGCAACATCCCAGGAGTCTTACCAGGTTTTTATGATTTACTTGACAGAGAATTTGGACCTCATTAAGAATCTGATCAGTTCCTTTGGTATTTCCAGACTTGGCTCGCTTGATTGCTGTGACTGTTCCATCTTCAATAATTCCTATGAAGACCTCACCAAAACCTCCATAGCCGAGAAGGTTGTCCTCAGAGAAGTTGTTTGTTGCTCTCAGGATTTCCTTTCCTGAAAATATCTTTGCTGTTCTGCCTCCATTGCTGACGCTTAAAACTCTTTTCCTGAACGTTCCCAAAGTTACTTTCGCCAACTGTCTTCGATTACCACTTCTTTTTCTGTAGACTAAAACCATTGTTATGATTCCAAGAAGTATTCCTCCTACAGGAATGGTCGCACCTAATTAAATTGCAATGAAAAAACACGAAAATCATGTTAGCTACCATGGAAATGAACAGCTATTTGACGCTCATGTTCCATTTCAAAGTTTCTGTGAATTTGGTATCTTCCCATACTTAAAGCTGTTCGTTTTATGTTAAAATTCAGAAGCCAACCGCATACCAATGAATTGAAGTCTGTTTTTCAGCATATTGCAAGCTCTTCCATGTTGACACTTCTTGCCTGCAAAATGTGAAAATGGTTTTATTTCTTCATGCAAGATTCTACAATCATATAATCTTTATAATCTAATAAAGAAGATGGCTATAGTTTCTTAATCCTGACTTACAAGTAGCTGCGAGATACTGTAAACTGAAAAGACTACTCATCCAAAAAGTACAGAAACCCGAAGATTTTCCAGACCTTATATATTTCTCGCCTTTAGATAATGTTCATAAAATATTTGCAAGTAGGATTTTCAGTCAACCATCAGCTGGGAAATGAGTTTTGAGTTTGCATCTAATCAATGCTAAAGAAAGAAGTATATTCATTAGGATCTGAACTAATTTTAATTTCTAACACTGTAAACATTGGAGTTTCTGTCACGGTTTTGAGAACTATAATGAACAGGAAACAAGTTTGATATTTACCAACCTTGGCAAGCTCCATTCACTGGATCCCATTGGTAGCCAGAATGGCAAAAACACCTCTTCTGTCCACCGCTAGATAGATCTGGCAAGCATTCAGAATATGCCAAGTCCTGACAATTCACTTGTGCAGAGCATAAAGGCTCCTGAGGCAATGTCCATTCCAATTCCAATCCAGGCTCTGGCCACTTATTCACAGACAATCCAGAGTCCAGGTTCACAAAACTTTGGTAAGCCGAACATCTCTCAGCACGAACTCGAATTCTGTAAGCATTCACAGATCCACCAGTTTTCAAAGAACAGCAAATTGATGTGCGCCCACAAGCAGCTTTTGCCAACTTATTTCCATTAATATAGTCATGACATACGCTTGATTCTGAACAATTCAATGCCAGTAAGATTTGCGGTACTGATTCGGTGCAGTTCATGATCACTACCGTATTGCTACTGGTGATGTTGAAGGGAAGATTGTTGTCTAGTTGAATGCCACTGCTTCTGAAATCCGCTGCTATGCAGGAATTGGGGAAGAATCCTGGCGGACGAATAACTAGCCTTTGGCTTGATGGATTTATGGATGTGATCATGTAGGATGATCCATTTAGAGCATCAAACCATAATGTGCCTGTACTGCAACGAACTTTGTAAGATGGATGACCACAATCTCCACTAGAGCTGAGTGGGAATGGCACCGGAATCTGACCGCAATCCGGACAGCGTCGCACAGCTTGAACTTCACAGCTGCTCAACAGCAGTGACACTAGAATGAAAATGGAAAACATCTTCATCTCCATTAATGGCAACAGAAATGGACTTGCGGTGAAAAAGTTGGCTTGTATAAAGAAACTTAACAAATGTCCTTTCTTTTTCGCTTGTTAAACAAATCAAATGCCACGTGAATGCTACCTCGGATGCAAAAACCAATTCAATTTCTGCTTTCCAACATCCTGGAAAGTTTGGAAATTCATGAAACGTGGAGTTACATGCTCTTGCAGTACATCCTCGTACCATTTTTTTACATTTAACAAAACTCAGGTTCTGGTTTCCACGTACATTTAATTACTCCACTCCCATGGAAGTGCTTAAAATATTCTAAGACCCTTCAGTCATCTCCTTGTTTATTGGCAGAACTGACCACGGTGATGTTTCTTTAGTTGCATCTTTTTCTCGGGAATCTGATACAGAAGTAGCATTAAAAATGAAAAATAGTCCTTTGAACGTTGTACTGAATATTGACTTGGCCTTTTTTTAAGTAGTTCTATACTTTCCGATGATGCAGATTCATAAATACTTCGTAAGGTGTGCCCAAACGTAGATTATGTAACAAGAGTTGGGACAGGGTTAAGGGGCAGAGGATTTGAGGGGCTAAAGTCGATCTGAAATCTCAAAACTTTGGCAGGTGAAACTGTACTTGAAGAGTAATAAATAAAGACAGAGAAACTCTTTTGAGTGTCTCATAAGCCTTTTCTGATCAACTAAATTCAGCTTGGACTTACGTTTATGGTTGAAAGAAACTTATAACCTAATTGATTAGAAATACAGATCTTCTCATTTGCAATCCTTAGAAGTTCTTAATTGTAAACGATCGTATAGTAACTTTTAAATTACCTGTTTTAAGTAATTAACATCAAGCCTAAAACATGACCAAACATGGTTCATAAGATTGACTTTTGGCCAAAAGAACATAAACTTTCAGACATTAGAAGTCACTGATTTACACAGATTAAAACCTTATATTCATCGAGCAACACAAAGCACGTGTGAACCCCTTTGGTCTTCCACATGCCAACAACACCAAGCGTGCAGTCCCTTTTGGTTATCCACACGCTTATTACCAGACAAACTGATACAACAACATCGGAGATAATAAGATAAGATTACGAGAATTCACAATTTTTCTAGATACATATCGCATAGCTCCAAGTTCTGAAGCTTTTTCTTCAGGTGACCATTCTACGAGAAGGCAAGCGACAGACGACAGGTGATTGAGAACTCATGTTGGAAGACGTTGACGATGTTGGAAAGGCATAGTCTGAACCGAAAAGCCTGATCTCGGAAGCCTGGAAACGACCAGAGTCACCTGGAAGTCGCATGTAGGACGATGAAGGAGAGTCGACGAGCCAGGAAGACAAGGGACTTTGGTTGCCGTTTTTGTATTGCATTATGGCTTTGTAGACGAATGGAATGAGACCCTCCATTGTTGTAGGTCCTGTGAGCTTGGTTTAGAGCAACAAAGACGATGAGTGCTTTGCAGGGTTGTTGCTAAAGTTGGTTAGGACATGAAGCAGAGCAAGGAAGGTGTTATTTAAGAGAGGGAGAGCTAGGTGCGAGCGACGTGGCGTGATGAATTGGAGTCCAGCTCTTCACGCCAAGCCAAAGCAAATTCTAAGTTATACGCTCTTTTTTTTGGTTTGATCGAGACTGAAAGGTGCAGTCTTATGAACAATTTTAATCGTTTGGTCCACTCATCCAGTTTTGTTTTAATATATGTTTTAATATTTTTTAAATTTATTTTTTATTATTTAAAAATTTTAATAATTATGATTTCTTAAATTTGAATTCAATCAATCAAATATAATCTAAATTAATAATTTATTATGATTATCATAATTTATTAATTTAAGTTGAGTTAATTCATATAAAATAATTTTATATGAATTTTATATCTTTTATTCTTTAGTATTTTTATTTTTTAGAAATTAATTTTTAACAATATAGTTGTTCTTATCAAATTAATACATTCAATATTAAATTCACTAATATAAAATGATTTTAAATCTTAATTGATAAAAGGACTACCAACTTGAGTATTTATGAATGTGAATCTGATTTCTTCACACTCATATAACTATTAAATCGAAGTTATTAAAGATAATTCATTTAGTACAACCTAGTAAACATTTCAGGTACACGCAAGGTTTGAGGAGGTTTAGCTTTATCCCTAACTAGTTGAGTGACTGTTTTTAAATGACCCATGTGAAAAATATGAAAAAATTAAAAAATATAAATATAAATAATCAATAAAAAGAAATAAATAAACAAAAGTTTAAATTTTAGTTTAAACATAAATTAGTATAGATGCAAGTATGGAAAAAAAGGGATTTGATCCTCTGTGTCACTTTCCCTACTCAAACCTTGTGTCATTTGATCTCAACCATCTATTTATGTGGGACCTAACTCTGTGCCATTTGATCTCAACCATCTATTTATGGTAAAAAAAATGATGTTTGGTTTGTAACTTGGGTTTTTGTATTAATACCAATAATTTTATTTGGTTTGTTGCATTAACGGGAATGAAAGATAATATAATACCGTTTTACCCTCAATAAAAATGAAAATAATTTGCCCTTCATATATTTATTGGGGCTATCTCCATATGTTTAACTTATAGTAAAAAAAATTAATCAGTTTTGTCAAGAAATTTTATTGCAATTTTCGAAAATTAGATGAGCTATATAATCATTTGTTAACAGAGATGCATAATGCCAACAATACAATTGCAACTATATCTCCATATCATATTCAAAATGAGTGCTCACAGAATGAGCAATAATATTGTATGCATATGAACAGGGATATATTCCTAGTTAATCACAACATTATTGTATACATTCGATTTATCTGGCTCTTCCAAGAATTTTAGAAACTAGATTTTTTTTATCTGAATCCAAAGGCACGCAACGTAAGTTAAAGTCTTTATACAATTGTTAAGGCTTTCAAGAATGCAACTCTTTACGCAAATCTTCTGAATCCAAAGCACGCAACTCTTTCAAGAACGTCTTTATACAATTGTTAAATTGTAAAACTAAATAAAAGTAATTCTTCTCTTTATCCAAAGGTTAAAGCCTCAAAACAAAAAAGCCTTTATACAATTGTTAAATTCAAAACAAAAAGGCATGATTTTTATGAAGAAACAAACGTTGGATAAAGATGTGCGTCTTTATACAAAGGTTAAAAACTGTAGAAATGCTTCTGATTCATTGTTCGTAGAAGACGATTCGCATATACAAAAAATCAAATTAAATCATAAAACAATAATTATAAGGAAAAAAAGGAGCAGATTGGTTTTATGAAGATTTCAAAAAATATGCTTGGAGGCGCAGAACAAAAAATTCATTTGTTGATGAGACGCAATAAGGCAGGATAGGAGATTGTAAGGAATTGAGAGGCGATAAAGAAATAAAGAGGATGGTAGGGCAAATGTTAAGGATAAAAGAGTAAAAAATAAACGTTATAAAAACTTAGATTGGAATGAAAACCCGATACCCACCCCCTTGGTAGGTTTAGTAGATTCTCAAATTTAATGAAATAAATCCATTCCCTTGGAATTAAAAACCCCAAAGCAAACACTGTGTTTTACAATAATTCCATTCCTTTATTCCTAAACCCTCAAGCCAAACGCCCCCTTAGTTCATAACTAGTTCCAATCAAGTTGTGAATATTCTTATAAAACCGTTAGGACTTCATGTTTTTAAATGCCATAAATACAAGTTGCGACTCCTCTCTTGTTCATCATTAGCTTAAGAGGATTATTAGTGATAAATCTCAGCTCTTATCCTTTTAATTAGATTTTTTTATTTGTATAGTTAGTTACAAATGTTTATAATTTTAGATGTTGATTAGCTATATGTTTATCTTTTCTCTTTATTTATCTTTATTTTATAGTTTGTACAACATTATATATTATGTAATGATAATATGAAATTATTAATTGACCTTTTACAAACACACTTACAACTTCAAATTGTATAAAAAAATTTTAAAATTAAAGTAAAAAGTATTTCAGTTTTAAAAATATTTTCATACATTTACTAAGAAAAAGATACAAATATATTATAAAAGGTGAGCAAATTACAAAAGTTTTCCGTCATCAAAACATCGACATGCGTCTACAGTCAGTCTAGTTAGCTGGTGTCTGGTGATCCCTCGAGGAGGCTTTCTGATTTCGTTTTTTACCGCACTTCTTTTCAGGTTGCTTCTCGATATTGAAACTCATTTATAAGGCTATTAATTTCCCTTTGATACATTGAAGTGTTTAACAATATATACAAACTCCAACAAATATATGAACATATCGGCATTTAAATTTTGAAGTAGAAAGAAGGGTACTCTCGCCATACCGCAACAGAAGGCTATGCATTTACCTCTTCATAGTAAATCTGAAATGTGTAGGAATGTAATTAACCTAAGCAGGATAGGGCACATTCTTGTGTTCTCAACAAACAACGATAACCAATTCTAGGAAGTGTGTCTGGCAAGATAAGGGACTTAACACTTGAAAGAACTTTTGTTACACATTTCCTATCTGGTTTTACCCAACTTTACAGATATGTGCTGAACATGCGACGTAGTTATATAAACTGAGAATCTTCTTTGCTACTTCCAATCCACCGGATTAACAATGCTCTCAAAATCGAAGGTGGGACCTCAAAATCATGTCCTGGTCCAGCCCACAAACAAACGATGAAATATCAATTATGCATATAAAAGGTTTCGTGCCAAAATTTTCCTAAAGAAAAGCTGAGGCATTATAGTAAATGTTAAGACTCTGAATGCCAATCAACGTCTGCTTTTTTGACACATAATGCTAATGCTTAGATATTGAACAAAATTCTCCTGATTGTACTAGCCTTTGAGCACGCTGACGTGACAAATTAATTGAGATGAGTAGAAATTGATATGCACGATTGTAGACACCATTTTGTAATAATCAAAGGTTTTATGATTTCGAGTATGGGTTTTACATAAATCCCCACCGTTGAACCATGAATGTATGATTATATGTTATTCGATATTTGTGCGCTTTATCTTCCTACAACTTTGGATGAGGTCGGTGGATTGCCACCATTAGTGGGCTTCAAATATCTTGGGAAAGATAAAATATCACTTAATAGTATCACCTGCCAAAACAATTGGGATTTGCTTGGGAGTGTTCGACCAGGAAAATCCATTTTCCTAGAGGCTTCTTTCTCAGCTAGATTCGCGGGTGATGCTAATTGTAGCATTTAACTTTAGACCTCTTACATGCAAGTATATATCTACGTGTGTATTGGCCAATACGTGATGAAGTGTGAGTTGACGACCATCAAAGAAGTCCCAGTGCCAATGGGCAACAGACCATTTAAAGAGCTCATTAAATTTTCTGTTTCACTTAGTCTGTTCTATCTCTATTATATTAAATCTTATTCATATATTTATTATTTATATATTTATGTGAGTTCATATAAATATGTAAATGAGATGTAATAAAATATGATAAGTGTTGGGTTTGGGTCATTTCTAAGTGGAGCCCAAAGCCTAAGTATAAAAGGGTGTTTTTTAACCCTAAATAGGTAGAGTGGAGAAGTTCAGCCGGAAGAGAAAAGAGAGGGAAAAGAGAAAAATAAGAGATTTTTTGTTTTTTTTAAGCTTTGCGCAGTATTCTTCTAACCTTCAATCGCATGATGACTTCTT
Source organism: Erythroxylum flavicans (assembly GCA_027576715.1). Taxonomy (NCBI): domain Eukaryota; kingdom Viridiplantae; phylum Streptophyta; class Magnoliopsida; order Malpighiales; family Erythroxylaceae; genus Erythroxylum; species Erythroxylum flavicans. The sequence continues at coordinate 26,109,624 of JANZXP010000194.1, read as the reverse complement.
ATCGAATCGACCTAAAATTTTAATTAGAGACTCTTCTCTCGTTGTTCTTCATTTTGAACGGTGCAGATTGAATTTGGAGGTCTCCAAGGTGCCCTGATCTTCAGTCGAAATTGCTGTCAGATTCTAAGGGTGATATTGTTCTCAACTCTTTGATTATTCATCTTGTTGATGATTATTGTTATATTTTTAGTTGAGTGTGACTCTAGTTATATCCAGAGATGAAAAACTTTTTGTAACTTGATTGGTGATAGTGGAGTTTTTCTTTACTAAACTAGGCCCCGTGGTTTTTCCTTTCTCACATTGAGGGAGGTTTTCCGCGTAAAAATTGCCTGTGTTCTTTATTTCTCGCTGCTTAGTTTCTTGCATTGGTGAGTTTGTTGGCTGCTGTTTTTCTTTTGATATTGGTTGTGGTTGTTCACACAGGGAAAGGTTTCTTGGTTTTGATTACTTTGTTTCCACTGCATGACCGACTCCTCCTTTCCTAACAAGTGATATCAGAGCTTTTTGGTTCGAGATATTTGTGGTTGTGTTGAACAATGGAAGTTGTCAACACTAGTAGAATGGTTACTTTGAATGGTGCCAATTATGCTCTTTGGAAGGGCAAGATGGAGGATCTGCTTTATGTGAAGAATTTTCACTTACCAGTATTTGCTACCGAGAAGCCTAGTGATAAATCAGGTGAAGAATGGACTCTGATGCATAGACAGGTGTGTGGTTTTATCAGACAGTGGGTTGACGACAATGTGTTGAATCATATTTCTGGTGAGACACATGCTCGGAACTTGTGGGAGCAGCTTGAGAAACTGTATGCTCAAAAAACTGGGAACAACAAGATGTTCTTAATAAAGCAGATGTTAGCTTTGAAGTATAGTGACGGGACTCCTATGACAGATCACTTGAATAACTTCCAGGGAATTATGAATCAGTTGTCAGCAATGGGGATTAGATTTGATGAAGAAATACAGGGTTTGTTTCTCCTTGGCTCCTTACCAGACTCTTGGGAAACTTTTAGATCTTCATTGTCAAATTCTGCTCCGGATGGTGTTATCTCTATGGATCTTGCCAAGAGCAGTGTATTGAATGAAGAAATGAGAAGAAAGTCTCAGGGTTCCTCTTCGACAGATGTCTTGGTGACTACCCCTAGGGGGAGAAATAACAATCGGGGTTCTCAAAATAGAGAGCAAAGTCGAAGTAAATCCAAAGGCAGATACAAAGATGTTAAGTGCTTTTATTGCGATAAGAAAGGGCACTTGCAGAAAAATTGCTGGAAGTTGAAGAAAGAGAAGAAAGGCAACAAAGGCAAGGAAGAAAAGAAAGAGAATGACAATGAGAATTGTGTTGCTATTGCCACTGAAGAAGACCTTGTGACAGTCCTTGATGAGAGCTTAGTTGGGGTTGTTTGTGATGAATCAAGCTGGGTTGTAGATACTGGTGCTTGTTCTCATGTTACATCAAGGAAGGATTTTTTCTCATCTTATACTCCAGGTGACTAT
>JANZXP010000194.1:26056807-26078252 GCA_027576715.1 Erythroxylum flavicans | reverse complement strand
CAGATCTGATTCAAAAGGCAACTGAATGACGAAACCGAGCTAATACCGACCCTCGCCCTCGTCACCAGCAATGGATCGGCTGGTGCAAACCTCCAACAGGATGGGTGAAACTCAACACCGATGGAGTCAGCAAACGCACCTCGTCCACAGCCATAACATGTGACCTTCTACGGGATAGTACAGGCAACTGGCTCGGAGGGTTCACCCAAAATCTTGGTTGGTGTTCACCGATGTCCGCAAAATTCTGGGAGATTTTTACTAGGCTCACGCATGCATAGAATCTGGGATATTGCCGGATCGAGCTTGAAGTAGACTCCACAGCAATAAGTCATATGCTTTCTTCAGCAGCCAACCGATCCAAGGCCGTCAATCCCATCTTTCAAGGCATCCATGAGCTGTTTACTCAGAACTGGACTGTTACACATCGACATATATATCGAGAGAGCAATAGTTGCACCGATTGGCTAGCCAACTATGCCATTTAATTTGATATTGGGGTCACTTATCTTGATTCTACACCCCTTGGGTGCCACTCTATCCTTCTAGAAGATATGTCGACGACCTGTTTCCCTCGACTCATTTTGTAAACTGTTTCGAAAACTTCATTTTTATATAGAAAAAAACAGTTGTAACATGCATCTTAATGATAAGAGAAAGGGACAACCGATTACTCTTTAATTTTCTTGTGATTAGTTTTTCCTTTTTAATGTTGAAACTTCATCCAAACTAAATGTGAAAAGAGTTTGACAACTAATAAAAGCTTAAACTTTTAAATGAATAGTGTAAACATATGACATTTAATATTTTAACATTATTTTTTGATTACCTATTAAATAAAATATTAAAGATTACTTGATCCTATTTGGCAAACTTCGTGTATGTAGAGTGCGTTTTCAAGGATTTCATAACCCCGCACATAACCTAAATGTAACAGATTTTAAAGCTGTTTAGACACGAGAATTAGATTCACGCGCATGTCATCTGCAGCGTCATCGACATTCCTCCAACCTCAAGGCAACACATGATTGAGTTTCAGCCTCGAGAGAAAACGGGGGCGCCACCGTAACCCCACAGCACCTTCCAACAAGTGAAACGTACGTGTCAACATGAAAATAATCCATTTTATCTAAGAAAGTCTACCAAATCCGGTTTGCCTTGAATTTTGATTTTGTCAACAAAATCGATAAAGGAAGAGTAATAGGCAACATTGACTCATTTGTAATGGCACTACTTTAATCTAACCAGCTACTGCAGGATAGTGAATGGAGATGATTAACACAAATCATAATACCAAAGTTTCTTTGTAGTTCCCTCCTAGACGGTCAATTTTTAGGGAGGAAAACTTTATGAAGCCTCTCCTAGTTTCTGCCTATATTTTCGGTGTACAATCAACAAGGCTTCACTTGTGGTACAAAAAGACGAAGCTGAAGATGAGAAATCCAGCCATCTGCAATGCAAGCAAGATACTTATCATTTTCATACCATGTATGCAATAAATATACAATAATAGCAGTCGAGCCTTTGCGTAAGATCATGCATACCATAGTAAAAGAAGCTCCATAATAAGGAAAAGCAGTTGGTATGAATCTCTCATATTCATTGTGTCTGAATGGCCGAACTGGAATCTGCAAGAAATAGATAACAATGCAGTGCTTTCAGTTGAAACTTATGTCTTCCAAGCCATCACTGTACGTTCATGCCAGATCATGTCAAATATATGTCGCATTTACAAAGTCATCCAGATACATGAAAATATCTGTTGAAAGCAATGCCATACATAAAATGGCAAAACTAAATTGTGATAGAAATAACTAGTCTAAAAAATTGTTTCTTTCTGTTCCATTATATATTTGATTGCCCCAAAGTCTATTTCTCAGTTTGCTTTTCCACAGGAATATCTTGCATACATCCTACAAAATAATATATTATTCAAACATCACATTATATACCAACTCCAAACATAGTATTTCCTACTGTATTTTCATTTCCTAAGGTAGTTCAAGAATGCGTTCCATGTGAACACAAACAGATAGCCAATAAATAAATGAGAAAACCATGAAAACCAAAACGTCGAGCAGACAAGTTGCTTTGAATCAAGATGAGAAAAACTGTTGCACTTAAAATGGTTACCTGCTTGGAAAGCGACAAGCTAGTATACCCAAGCCTATGGTATTCGATCTTAAATTGGAAAACCCCATAAACATCAGGCACCTTGAATGATGCATAATATAGACCCTGACAATCAGGTATATATCTGATTAGTAACTATTGCTACAACAGCAAGAAACTTAGGTTAAAGGAGTCTGGTGTCAAGAGTACCTTATTGTCAGTTGATAGGGTTTTCAGCACGTAAGGGCTCATCATGTAGAACTGGACCTGAACATCATCAGCCACATATGGTTCCCATTTCCTTCCAGACCATTCATATATCTCAACAGAAAAGTCCTATAACAATGCAAAGTTTCATTGATGACTTACCATATACTATCTGAACATATATATTCAATGAGAGTAGAATGATCAGGTATTACCAGATCGTCTTTGATCCTATACATTGCAGGTTCACCTGTTTCCCCGATTATATGGTGCTTAGCATTAAGCACCTGTAGTTGCAAAGAGCAAAATCAACATACAATTGGAAAACAAAACGTCACTGTACTAAAGTTCAGATTCAAAGTCAGGGATACATAAAATCAATAATTCAAAGCTTGCAGGAATCTTCCTTATATTTTAATGTTCATACATTTAAAAGACAATATGAGAGGAAAAGCTATAGGCTCTCACCTTTAAATGACCTCTTTCATGAAATACCCATTTGCTAATTTCAGTGACAAATTGCTCATTACCAGACTTCTTATATCTGTTGCACAAAATCAAAGGGATGTGATGTTTTCATTCTTTTCCAGCTGTTCACTAGTAGAATACGATGCTAGGCAGAAGGCAATCATATCTATATAACATTAAAACATATGCAGTACAAATGGCATCCCCTACTGATATTGGAACAAAAGTTGGCATATCAAGACATTGGCTGAACAATTGGATAGGCCAACTTCATGAGCAGACATGAATTGTAGGCATCACGACTTTCTTGGACTTTTGCAACCTATTCTAATCTCACTAAATGCGTACCATGTGTAAATGAAAGTCAACGAGAGTCACAAATTGGCCTGTACAGTGACCAAGAAGCCATGACACTTAATCATTTTGCTTGCCACCCACTTCCGAAAACTTCTATAAATGCACTCTGTACTATATCTGTTATGTCATATTTGTTGCGCATATGCAAATATAATGGATCAGTAGAAACTCATTTAAGCAGTTCTGTAAACTAGACAGAAACCTATGCCGCGGATGTCGTCTGGGAAACGTACGCAAGGAATTACGATAATGGTAGGAAAGTTATAAGAACATGTAATAACAATAATTCCTATGTATTCTTCCTATACGCTAAAAGCATATAAGTTTTATTGCCACACATGTTAAGTAACAAAAAGATGTATATGAGATAACTCTACTTTGAATCATAATATACTTTCATAACTTATAAGCTCACAACAGAACCGCAAGAGCATAGTAGCTTCACTTACTTTGTTGGGCTCCCAGCTTTCTGCACTCCTGATCTTAAAAATCTGAATTCCGAAAGAGATTTTGTTCAGATAACAATAATCGTTGGAGCTTAAAAATATTAACATAATTACATACCGATTACTAAACATGTCTAAAGAGCCACCAATCATTATCCGAGCATTGTTTCGAGCCTGCACCAAGGAAAAACTATAAGGTAAAAGCATATGGCTGAATAAAAGACAGCCACATGCAAAACTTCAATATTTAATGCATCATCCAAAATGGTAAATAGACATATTAGCTAAATGATTGATGCTTAAAACCACCGTAAACTGAGGATAATTGCCTAATAGCATACCAGGAGATCATTACATCGTGCAATACATATGTAAAGTAAATAACAGTAGTAGAAGTATAAGTGCTATATGTATTGATATGCATGGGAGATCAAAATGGCCAGGAAGCCAAAGAAAACTAAATGATTAAGCATAACAATATAGACTGACTGGTAGCAAAACTATGGAGAAGTAGCAAAAGAATGCGCCCATGCTTGATACACCACATCAGCAATTGCTATTAAGTGCGAGGACATGTAACTAGGGATCACAATGGGCTGGGCCCAACAGTTTCTGCAGGACCTGGGCCCTAGCCCGACTCAGCCCAGCCTTTTTTAATTAAAAAATAAAAAACGACATTGTTTTCCATAATAGTTGTTGGGTCTCAGGCTGCATTTGGGCAGCCTGAGCCTGAGTGCTCGGGCCCGGGTCTGATTATCATTCCTATATGTAACTTATGCATCAGTGCAAGAAAGTTTATATACGCATCTGCCCACACAATTAAAGATTCTGGCAATGAGGGAATTGTCACCTGCACCACAGAGACTAATGAGATGGTAGATCCAGTGAGAGCAGGGGGATTTGACAACTTCGAAGATGGGTTGGCTGAATATGCAGATGGAGAAGCTGAAAGGACTTTTAATGCCTGCACATTTCACCAAAAGAAAAAAAGAAGCCAGTAAGACGCAGTTACCCTAAACCATCATGAGAAATCAAGCTTCACCAAGAGTTGTATTCACATAAATCAAATCGCTATTTTGGTCTTACCAGGCTATTAGCTGCATTTATAGAATGTGCAATCCCTTTAAAAAGTACAGGGGCCTGCAACATTATAATTTTTTATCAATCGCAAATTAGCAACATATCCGCCAGTAAGAGATTGAAACAACAGAAACCAGAATCCAAAAGCAACCATTCAAGTGACCTCAATTTTAGCTTTCCCAAGAATCACATCAGATTTGATAAAATCATCTGCAGCAATCAACGTATGATCACCCTCAGTCTTCGAGACCGCGTAGCTAATGTGATCAATGACCACAGCCGACACATCCTACACAATTAAACGCCAAACTAAGTACACCAATACATTCACATACAAGCGCAAGAGATTGTTAATCAATTTACACTAACCTCATCGAAATCAACCCCACACTCACTAGCAACGTTCTTGATCAGATCAGACGCAGAATAATCAGCGGCTAAGATCAAGTCATGACCAGAGTCAACGAAGTCAAGCACCGCCGCTAAATCCAAGACACCGCCAAACTCTAAACCAAACACAGGGACACAAATCAAGATCCAGTCTAGAATCTACAAAACACAGTAGCTATAGAGAGAAGTAAAAAAAAAGAGCCACATTCTAACTTACTCTCAACCGAGGGAGCAAAGAGAATGAGTCCGTCGTACAAGTACTGGCCGTACCGTTGGAGAGCGAGGTTGTGATCGTCAGCAAGCTTGAAATCCATGTCGAAGCCGCGCGATTTGAGGGAGTTGAAGAAGATGGAGTGGGAGGTCTTGAGAGAGAGGTCGTCGAGCAACACCAGGACGCGACGGTCGGAGGGAGATTCCGGCGAGAATGAGCGGCAGAGGTGAGGAAGTAACAGAAGAAAGATGGTTAGGGCAATTGAGATCGACGGTGTCGCCATTTGACGGCTCTGTGTGAAGTATGAATCGAAGTTGGAGAATGGCTAATTTTCCCAAGTTTCTCGTTGAAACATAAAGTTTCTCTCCATATTTGTGGACTTAAGCCCAAATCAATTTTAATGCATTATATCAATTGGTCATTTCCAATTTGTAATTCGAAGGATAATTTAGGATAATTTAACTAAGAGTGTGAAATGTAACTCGATATCCAAGGTTTTAAAAATCAGGGCGAACCGGCCAGTCTGATCGAAAAAATATTTGAACTAATTAATGGTCCGATTTGGTTTCACTTAATAACTTCTATGTATTAAAATCGAACGGTTTATCAACTTACCGGCTGATTTTTCGTCGAACTAGTCTAACCATACAAAACTATAGATATATCTAAAGGCTACTTAAGTTTCATTTCATCGAACCTCTCGAGCTTCTCCTCTCCTCTCCACTGCCTTCTCTTCACTGTCTTCTGATCTTCTCTTCACCATCTCTCATTACCCTTATAGATATAGAAATTGAGCTCTTCTCTTCAAACTTCAGATTTTATTTCATCGAAGCCTTTCCCCCTCATTTTACTGTCTTCTCTTCACCATCTCTCACTGCCTCCATAGATGAAGAAACGAAGCATAAGAAAATACCTAAAGACAGAATCTTCTTGCCACCAAACCCATCAGAGGACACCAGTTCTCGGCGATCTTTGGCTCTACTCTCTGTGTGTTTGTTTAACCATATCTTCAAGAAGCAATTGATGCTACAACAGGATTTAAAGGTACCATCTTACTATGAGTTGAGTGTGCCTTTGCTTCAAGATTTTAAAAAAGAATGTCAGTTAATAGTGGATACACATAAATCTAGTTGAGAATCAACAAGATACACCATTATGGCAGATGGGTAGACTATCAAAGACAAAAAATCTTGATTAACTTCTTAGCTTATTGTAATACAACTTTTATCAAGTTTGTTGATACTTCTGATATGATAAAAAGTGCTAATGCTTTATCTGAATTATTCTCTCAAATTGTCGAGTGGGTAGGACCAAAAAATATTGTACATTTTATTACAGATAATGCATCTAATTATGTATCAGCTGGGTACTTATTACAATCAAAGTATGGGCATATTTATTGGTCTCCATGCGGAGCTAATTGTATAAATCTTATTTTAAAAGATATTGGTGGTATGAATCATATTTTTAGTCTTACTTCACGCGCATCTAAGATCATGTCACTTTTTTATCTTGGTTAAGAAAGCAAGAAATTTGGGTTGAGATTGTGCATCCCGCTGTTACCGGATTCATAACTACATTTATTACTTTGAAAAGTATTTATGAACATATGCAATTACTTCAAAATTTGGTGACAAGTAAACACATTTTTTCAAATCATAAATTATCAAAGAGTTAAAAAGAAAAAATTTGTGTTATTATTCTAGATAATAAAATTTTGGATGCTTGCTTGATCATTATGAAGATTGTGGCTCCGCTTATAAGACTGTTGAGAATTGTTGACTTAGGTGAGAAGCCATCCTTGGGTATATATATGATGGTATGTATAGAGCTCACAAAACAATTATAAATCTTTTTAAAGGGAAGGAGAAATTATACAAGTCTTATATAGATATTATTGATAAACAATGGGATAAACATCTTACTCAAAGTATCCACTTATTAGCTTATTTTCTCAATTTTTATTGCTTATAAGTGGAAAAGCACGTACAATTAATATTACGGGGGTTTGTTTGATGTGATTAAATGCAAAGGTATTTTCTCTATTGAAGAGAAATCACAAGCGATAAATGAAATTAAATTGTATCGTGAAGGTTTAGAGAGTTTTACTAGATTATCAACAAATAGAGAACTTATGATGACAAAAATGCAGCTAGGTAAGTTTTATACTTTTAATTCATTATTTGCTTATTAATAATATATATTTTTATCGTAACTATTAATTTAAAATACGGATGAGTGGTGGAGATTATTCGGTGACAGTGTTCTAACATTGAGAAAACTCGCTATTAGGTTACTTAGTCAAACAACTTATGCATCAGGTTGTGAGTGTAATTGGAGTATTTTTTAACGTATTCATATAAACAAACGAAGTCGTTTGGAACATCAACGTCTTAATGACCTTGTTTACGTTACTTATAAGCTGAGAATGAAGAACAAATATTTTATAGTTATGTTTTTATTTCAATAATTTTATTTTTATTATTAACTTTATAAGTTCTCTATTATGTGTTTAGAGTACTTAGTAAGAAGAGAACATATAATCCAATTGATATTGATTGTATTGAACATACTAATTTTTTGATCGAAGAAGAAGAACTATCACCTAATCTTGATTATAATGAAATTGAAAAGACGATTTATGAAGAAAATGCATTTATCACAACGAATGAATTATAAACATATACTAATAATCAGTTCATATCTTATTTTGATCATATTTAAGTTAAAATTATACTGTATTATGAGCTTATAATTGAGAATAATTTCATACATAACTAATTTGTAATTTATTTTAATGCAGTAGAAAAAGGTGATGCAAATACTTTGAATGAAAGTCTAGTTTACGAATCTTTAAATAGTGTTGGAGAATTTGGAGTTTTTGACGATGATGAGATGCAACCTCCTTCAGAAATATAATTTTGATTTTTATTGTTATTTTAAGTTTTATATTAAACTCATATTTATTTATTATTAGTTTATTATATAATAATAGACATTGGTGTATTTTTTATTTCAATAAAATATTTTATTTTTTCTTATTCTTATAAATTTTACTTCTTATTTATTATATATCAATTTTATAGGAGTTCACTACCGATTGAACCTCTAAATTTTAAACCTTTTCTTTAACCGATTTGATGTCTAGTTGGATCTTTAAAACATTAGTAATATATAGTTTTGGTTAACATGGATGGATACACGTCCTTTTTTACTTTATCATATGGGATGGGGAAATTTAAATTTTGGTGGTTGCACTTGGTCAGTTTGGGTTTTATTCACAAAGAAAGAAAAAGGATAAGCTCATTAAAAGTACGGAATATTCCACAATGACGAACACGAAAGGCAATAATGTTAATGTCAACGAAAAGGAGAACTCGTACCTTATCTTTTAAGTTTTATTTCAGTGAGAAGACAGTGTTTGAGTTAACTGTTTTAGACGAACCAATGATAAATAAAGCATATTATATTATCATAATTTAGAATTCAATACTTAAATCAATTCAAGTCTATCAGTCTACTTAAGCAGCCCATAGAATTGCAGGAAGAGCATAACCCAGGGGTCCACTCGCTCTTGTTTTCCGGATCCGCCTATTTCTTCTTTCCTGTAAACCTCCAGTTCCATTTCATCTCTGTTAACGTAACACGTTACCTGTCTCACAAACAGGAGATTGCATGGATAATACTAACCGTGATCAAGGATGATTGATAAAATTAATTATTAATATATAAAATAATTTATAAGAGTATAATTTTTAAAAAATTATAAAATTATGAATATTATATTTTTAATATTTAGTTGAATATTTTTATAAGAATTTAAATTTAGATATTTAATTTTATAAATATTAAGTTTATAATTTTAATAATAATAATAATAATTCAATGTTAAAATTTTTATTAATATAACTACATCATATTAATATTTTTATATAATATATATAAAATTTATTATTTAATAAATTAAAAATATCTTGACACATATACGATTATATTAGTTATGAATTACAAATATTAGTTTGATATGACTTTTTACGTAAAAAATTTAATATTATGATATTTTTAAATATAAATTAATATTATAAAATTAAATAAAGATTAAAAATTTTAGTTAACTTTTTTATTATATTTTTTCAAAATTTACAATATAATTGTACGATTAAAAAAAGTTAAATTAAAAAACTTTTAAAACAAAAGTAAAGAATAAAATAGGATGTAATATTGTCGTTAAATAAACAATCAATTCCAAATTCTCTCCTTACGAAACTTTTAAAAATTAACTTATTAAAATTAAATAAACTAACCACCAAATAATTCATCGAATATATCAATAACTTATTAAAACGGTAAAAAAAACTTTTAGTAAATAAAGTAAAAATGAGCGGATAAACTATTTGCCAAATACCTCCGTCGTACCTTATTTACTCTCTTTAGCTTTTCATTCGACAGATTGCTTTCGGTTTTTCGTATCCCGTTATTTTCTACTTATCTTGCTTTCTTCATTTTTGATCATCAAATTTAATCTCCTCTTTTCTATATTTTCCTTCGATTCTGTGGAATTTAGGCAATTTAAGTAAGTTGGGATCTATTTTTAGGGTTTTTTCATGCTGATTTCATATGATATCATCGTTTGAACGCCGTGCTTCGATTATAATATTGTTGTCATGAGGGTTTTGGTATTCAACTTTGGTTTTGTGAGGTTGAATTTTGATTGCAAAGTAACATCAAGTATACTTAGAAGCTGAAGAGAGGTTCTTTTATACGATATATTAAGAGAAATTTGTGTTGTTTTGTTGATTACTTGATCCAATTTGTGGACATAAATTTTGACTGAATATGTAGAGTAAGTGTCATTTTAATATTGATTGATTACCTGTCATCATTAGATGGTATCGTTGAAGTTGATGCATCTGATCTCTGTTTAGAATTGCTTTACTTATACTTGGTTAAATAATGGGTATTTTATTGTAGGAATAATGATTCGGCTATTTAAAGTAAAGGAGAAGCAGAAGGAACTTGCAGAGAATGCTAATGGAGGGGCACCAATGAAAAAGCAATCAGCGGGAGAGTTGCGTCTGCATAAGGGTTTGTTTCTTACTTTCATACGTTTGCCAGGGTTTCAGTTTAAATGTTTTTATCGTTTATTGTTGAAAATCTTTGCTCAGATGGTTTTCCACTGTATGGATAGTACATTAATGTGCTTCTAGAGGGGAATGTTCAAGCAAATCGGTTATGTAAGCTCAGTTGTTAACAGCTATGATCTGATCTTAGTAAATATGAAATTCGTAGGCTTGTTTTATTTGTAATATACTGATATCACAGCTCCAGCGTATCCTTTGAAACTTCTTTAAAAACCTGATCGATTAGCTTGCCTTGTACTTATTAGTGAAATGTGAAGAACTTCTGCACTTTTTTGTTTATGTTAATCCCTTGGAATCCCAAGAAACTATAGTATGAATGTGCGACCTACTTGTTCTTTATTAGGTTTGGGACTGTGACGCTTCTTCTCATTGAACATTTGAGCAATTAGGCTTAGTTTAAAGGTTTGGGATTGTGGTGCTTCTTCTCGTTGAACAGTTTAGCAATTAGGCTTAGTTTTAGCGGCATCATCCATCTTTGGCAGAAGTATAAGCTTTTGATGGTAAAGATATATAGTTATATTATGGATGGTTTGGGACTTTGTCTCTAAAATGAAGTTAAACATATCGTGGAGATGTAGAAAGAATTCAAGTTGTTCTCTTTCTATTTGGATACTTGTGATGCTGGTGTTATGACTCAGAATGAAATGAATATTATGTAGGGGGATCAAGATCATGTCAATGTCACTTATTGGGTTTGATTGAATGTTACCTGTAGATCTGAATTTTTCTCATCATTTTCTTAGTGTTGTTGTCAAAGGCTGGAGAGTTCTAGCATTAAATGTTTTTCCTTTGATTAAAGAGAAGTCAATCATTGACATTTCAATTTTCTCTCATCATTCTCTTCAATATATAGTGCACAAAATCATTGAACCTGATATCTTCATAGCCAAAGGAAACTTGATGTCATGTTCTTTATATTATGTCCTTAATGTCATATTGCAGATATTTCTGAGCTCAACCTACCAAAATCGTGTACCATATCATTCCCCAATGGCAAGGATGATCTCATGAATTTTGAGGTTTCAATCCGACCAGATGAAGGGTATTACTTGTAAGGATCTTTTTCTGAAGCATCTTATCCCTGCATGGGGACATAATTTCCTTAGCTTTTGGATCTCAGATATTTGTTTGATACTTTGATTGCTCATTTAAACACAGTTATTTAACCAGACTTGAATTTTCATTTTAGAGGTGGCGTATTCACTTTCACTTTCCAGGTGTCACCCATTTATCCCCATGAAGCACCAAAGGTTAAATGTAAGACTAAGGTAAGCATGCAAATTGATATTACTAGATTTTAGTTTTTCTTTTGCAGCCTTGTTACTATTTGGGTATTTGGATGTCTGAGTATATATTCTATCTTTTACTTGCAGGTTTACCATCCAAACATTGACCTGGAAGGAAATGTCTGCCTCAACATCTTGCGAGAAGATTGGAAACCTGTTCTTAACATAAACACCATCATTTATGGATTGTTTCATCTTTTCACGGTATTTTTTGCTATTTTTTCTGGTTCATCTATGTGAATATGTATCCATTGGAAAATCTGGCTTTGACAGGACTAGTTTCAAATTCTGCATGCAGGAACCAAATTATGAGGATCCTCTCAACCATGACGCTGCTGCAGTGTTGAGGGATAATCCAAAGATGTTCGAGTCCAATGTTAGAAGAGCAATGGCTGGAGGGTACGTGGGGCAGACTTTTTTCCCTCGATGCGTGTAGCTCCTCTTGGTGCAAGGAGTGCGAACTCGCCATATGTTACCAATGCTTCCAAGCAAATGATTGTAAACTAGCCCGCAAATTTCATTCAGTTATCCTTACTGTGTTGGTGGACCTGGGCATCAGTTCCTGAAAGGAACAATACGTATTTGTTGCAACAGATGCAATTTGTATGTTGACTTCATTTATTATCTAATGTGGAACAAGGGTCGGTGGGCTTTAGCGTGGCATGGATGCACTCATCATCATTTCTCCCTCTCCCCCCTTGCTTGTGAGTTTATATAATTTTGCAGCGTGAACTTTCTTTCTTCTGCCCCTCTTCTTACCTAAAGAAATTGAGTTTAGGCGCTAATGTGCCTTTGTTTGCTATGCCTTCCCATGGCAGCTTTTGTTTTCTGGTTCATTCTTGAATTGGGAAACTGCTGCATATGACGGGGCAGAACCTTTTGCTTGAGACTTCGAGGCATATCATAGAGCATGCAACTGAGAAAGTCATCCAAAAATACTTCTATTCTTGAGAACTGAAAGTTTGCGCGTCGCGTCTACTGAACCAACTTCAAATGGGAAAAACTGCAGACCGCTGACTCACTCTGCGTGAGCAGTGCATTCAACCATCTGTTAATGTCAAGTTGGCGAAGCATATTTGTAGAAGTTGCTGAAGAAGCCAAAGCCAAAAGATTATGGACAATCTTTGATGATTTGAGTTCATGAACAATCCAGTTAAAAACAGGGAAAGTACCAAAATTAAAGTACCAAAATTTCAATACAGACGTGGTGATCAGTTGAATTACCAAACGTACAGCATTGCTTTAAGAAATAATTGAAAAAACCTAAATGATCCAAGTGTAAAAGCTAGTCAAGTTTTAGGTTTCTAGGGGCTTCCTGGCTTGGTTCCTTAGTGCACGTAGCCTGATTGCCTAAAGATAAAAGATCTCTATAGTCATAAACAGTGGAAGTCTTTCAATCGCCTGACAGGCTCGAAAAATCAACCCGGTGGTTCTCTCCAGGTACTCTGAATTTCCAATACGGTTAAAAAGTTTTACTTTGGACAACAAGGTGCCTCAAAAAGTAGCGCTAAAATGAAAGCAACAGCTCTGATGAACTTCCATATTCATCTACTACACTTACTCATCTAAGCCAAAGAAAATTGTTTTTTTTTCCATTAAAATTTGCTTGAACGACAATCAGTAAACATGAAGCTATAGCTGCAGTAGAAGCCCTTTTGTTGTCCAGTTCAGTGAAAAAGGTTGCAGTCATGCATTCTTAGAAGGAGCTGCTCATTTGACCCCTTCTTTTGAACTCGCCATTCTAGCATTTTCCCGATCTTCTTTAAAATATTTATAAAGTGGAGAGTAAAACAAACTACATAAACCAAAAGGAAGTGCCATCATTGCGAGAAGCCCCCTAGACAGTGCGAGAGCCTCCCTCGCAGAACCTTTTACTGGATCAATGGACTTTGAATCATACCCAAACATCCTCTCTGAAAGAATTCCAACTAACGGAGCAGCAAAGGACGAGAATGATCCTTCGAAAGCACGGTCGAATGCATAAATCATTGTTCGATGCTTCGTAGGAACCACTTCAGCAAATATTGGGGCATTGACAGCAGAGCCATTCCAGCTTATAGTTAGGCCCATCATGAAAAGGGTAACAGCAAACGCTGAGTAGCTGCTTACTGACTGGGGTATCATTTTGAGGAGGAACCAAGAGAATGGGATGCCCATGAAGGCGCTGAACTGCGCACACATGATGCGTCCGGAGTGGGGATAGATACGTGCCATACTATCTGCAATCACTCCACCAAGAAGACTTCCCAAAGCGCATCCAGCAGCAAAGAGACTTAGAAGCGCTGCAGTGTAATTATGATCAAAGCCTGAAATATGAACAATATCAGAGCCTAATCAAAGGTACATGCAATAAATGCTAACACTGAATTTGTCAAATAAAAGCAAATGCAGATGCTTCTGTGTAAATTCCCTTGTGAAACTAATAATGGAAATTTTGCTTAAATAATTGAAGTGGATCTTGAGCATTATTGGTGCATGGAATTTTGCAAAGGACATTCATTCCAATTGATGGGATAGTAACAGCAGCGGAACTTCAATTCAATCTAAGGAATGCAATATGTAATATCAATAAAATTGAAGTTGCTCTCACCTATTAGTTCAAACCACATAGTAAAAAACACCATGGCAGTCCATGGTAGGGAACCAACAATGCCTTGCAAGACAATTATCTGAAACGTTTTCACCTTTATGACAACTTTTGTGGCCATCCATGATTCTTTCCAAATGAATGACGCGCTTAAACTCGAATTTCCATTTTGTATCAACTCATCCCTGCAGCCAAAGGCAGTCAATTCATTAAATGCACACCACAGACACGTAAAAGGACTTCTTGATTACCTATTCCAGCAAAAGAAAGAAGACAAGAAATTGTATCTTTCACAACAACCTTTTTTGTGTTGTATTATATGTTGCAAAAAAACATGGAAGACCAAGAGAAGTAACAAAGGATTAGCACCTCTCGACGCTCTCTTCAGGGTCACGGGTTTTACTCATTGTTTTCCTTGGGTCAACCACGAATAAGTAAACAAGAAGCCCGATCAGTGAGCTTAAAGCTGCCATCATGATGAAGGCTAAGCGCCATCCTGGAAGAGCACCATACTGCTGACCAGCCATAATTGTCGCAATAACCCCACCTCCTATGCCACCCAAGCTACCAATAAGACTTAACATCCCAAATCCAGTACCCCTCACACTATCCGTGTAGCTATCTGCAATAAAAGACTGTAGGGCTGGTATTACAATAGCTAGTCCAAAGCCATTTACTGCTCTCCAGATTGCAACTTGTAAGAAATGCTGACTTGCACCAACTGCAGCAGTTGACAGGGCCCAACACAAAGTACCAATAGCAAGAACAGTAGGCCGGTCATGGATTAGAACTAGTACGCCTGCTAGGGGTGATGACATTCCCTGGACAAAGTTCCTTACGAAAGTAAGGTAACCCAAATCTGAGGGGCCAGCGCTGAAAGCTTCACTAACTTCTTTGTAAACAGAAGGAAGTAGATTTTCGTCGGCGCGTTCCATTATAGCAGCCATGTTTATGAGAATGAGAGAAATTGAGACTCCAAAAAGTGTTCTTGCTCTGTTTAAGTAAAATGTTGTTAGAATGCAGTAAATCAAGTAAATCTAAGTAAGACGAACAAAAGCGTAAAGTTTCTATAATAGAAGTGCTGTCAGCTGTGCCTCAATAAGCGAGAGGCCAATAATTGTAGGCACACATAACCTCCAACAAAACATCATTAGATAACGGTTTTCTCATTAACATGGGCTTGAAAGGAACTTCACTTCCTGAACCTATCAAATCTTCCATCCCAAAATCTATCAAACACTCCTTACACTCGAGTTAAAAGTAAAAAACATAAAACATGTGCGAAAGAGACCACTTACTTCATGGCTTCCAGTTTTCTGCGAAACGTTGTGTTGGATTGAGAAGAACTACCAAATCCTAAACGGTTTCGTATATGGGCCATCAATTGAGATTCTCGCCCATCGTATGATATCGGAAGGGCAATGAATAAAAATGCACCTATGGCGGATCTCAGACCCCCAACTTGCGTTTTTCTAATTTCTGACACTTGTGACTCCTCAGGAATCACAATATTTTACTTGTATCAAACACTACTGACGGATAAATTACGTTTCCAGAGCTAAAAGACGAAAAGACAAGCTTGAGCTCAAACAGTAGCATGTACTCTCTCTAGCTTGGTTGGAATAGCTTGGATAACATTGAAACTGTCATTATAATAAGAAAATAGTTCTCGATGCCTAAGGAGGAATCTTCTCTTCGATGGCAAATCTTTCTGCATCTTTTTTCTTTTTGCGCTGAAGGGAGCTTTAAGCTGAACTCATCATTTGACCGGCGAAGAGCGTACAAATACAAGATCGCAACGTGGGATTCACTTCTTTGAAAATGGCTTCCACCCTTCCTGTTTCTGATCCCAATTAACGTTGACTTCTGCCTAATTGCCTCACGCATAAACACCAGCACCAGTGAGTTGGGCTGGTTCCAAATCAAGTGCGTTGCCGGATACTCAAGTCCATCATGACATTAACAGACATCATGTTTGGGCCAACACGTAGGTAGTGACGTGAGCATGGGCTCAGACAAATGTCAAACTGAGCTTTCGTCGACTCACCTAAACCTACGCCACGCCTTTTTCTTCCACAAAGAAAATGTCGTGTCAGACGTTAACGAAGTTTAAGGTTCGCAGCTGTCGCCCAATGTTTGGTTCACATCCTCTCTATCCAACATTTTGTTCTAATCTTTTTCTACACCAAAAATGAGTATAAATTGACATAAATCAACGCCTTTTCATGCGTAAAATAGGATTGAAACAGTATGCTGGGTAGAGAGAATATGGTGGTATCTGAATTGCTACGTGCCTATCCAAGTTTTGTGGATACTATAAATGATTATAACCCACTTAGGCTTATTGGCGTAAAGAAGTAAGAATATCTAGAATTTTAAATTACTAAGCCTACTAATTATAATTATGACGGTAATTATATTTTCGATTATTTCTTTTCTTCTTTATGTCTCTTGGGTTGGGTCTTACGGTGATGACAATTTCAAGTTTGTTGAACTTATATAAGTTGGATTTACAAACAAATACGTATGATATTTGTGTGCGTTAACTCTACCTAAAATCGGTAGACTTAATTTGAATTCAGTGAGATTTAAATTGGGACCAGGTTATAAATTTTTATGTCAAATGTATTTTATTGAAATAACAACATTAAATTAAATAAAAAACAATTGAGCTTGGTCGAACTCAAAGTATGTATTCGAACTTTGGGTCTGATTGAGAGCCGATCATTAGGTATAAGAGATCAGTTGTAGTATAGAAATTATGTTTAGACATGCTGCTCTCATAACTAGATGAGATCTATATATTTACATAAAACATACATTGTTTCATTTATATTGTTAGAGATTGTCTCATAAACAAAATATTTACTAATCATCTCATATGTAAAAAGGAGAGATAATTATTGTTAAAATAAATTTTTTTCGTGGAGTAACTCATTGTTGAAACGTAAGTGTTACTAATGAATCATGCATTAGAAGCGATAAATAGTGGTACGCGTATGAGATCATTTATGAGAGCTACTACTTATTACATCACTTTACTTATACCAATAATAATGAAGTTGCCATTCATTATGGCAACGATTGTTTTTTGTTTTGTTTTGGTAAGTACATATCAGTTTAATTTGATATTGATATTATCATTAAATTGTATTTTAAGGTTTGATTTTAAATAGTATAACAATTATCATATGACCTTATGATAATTGGTGATCTAGTTTATAGTAACGATAATTAATATTTTCTAACTGAAATAATGTTATTGTAGTTTTTAAATTATGACTTCTATCTTCCATTTAGTAATACAATTTTAAAATTAATATTGAAACATGTTTACTTTCAAATATCATAAAATCATATTGTATACATCATAATTAATGAAAGATGTAGATATTGTTATGGGCAGATTATATTAAAATATTATAGGGTCTTAAGGATGACATAGATCGGGTTAGGTTCAAACTACTTATGACTCGAGTCTGAGTTAAATTATTTTTTTTGAGTGTGAACTCAGGTCAAAATCTAATCAAGTTCGTCTCGCTTGTTTTGAAGTTGAACTCAATTAACTCGAACTTCCAACCATCATTGCTGTTAAGAATACTTATTGCCTTATTGCTCCCTCTTCTCTTCCTTAGTCATAACATCTTAAAAAGTTAATAGCTGAAAAATAAAATTTAATTAAACAAATGGAATCCTGTATCATAATTGCTTTCTTACTTTGGCTCCTCCTGATGGAAATAGTCAAGATAACACTCAAGATAACAATTCGTAATTGATTGTTATCCACAACTCGTAATATTGTTATTAGAATGAGAAGATAACACATAGTTTATAAATAGAAGGAGATAAAAGATAAAAGATACCATGTCATGCATATAAGCAATCATTTGTAATTACTGTATTTTTCATTGTATATATATCAGCACTTAGTGAATGAAAGGATTCAACTTACAACAAAATATTTTCTTGATATCATAGCAATAGGCCTTGAAATTCTAAAACCCAAAACATAAGAATTCACACGTTACTTAATTGTCATACTTATATGGATGAAAGAAATCCTTTGAATTAAACATAACATTATGCTTATGCAAGAGCTCCTTAAAGATTATTAATCTGGCAAAAACTTAAAGAGTTGTGTATGGAAAATCGACTTCTATAAGGCCTTTGATATAGTTAGATGGGACTTTATTCAAGCTTGCATGGATGCTCTGCAATTCCCTACCCAATTCTTAGCTTAGGTTATGATGTGTTTGCAGACCTCTTCAGTGAGTATACTTGTCAATGGAATACCCACCAAACCTGTGTCATATGCTAGAGGGATTAGATAGGGGATCATCTATCCCCCTACATTTTCATATTGGTTAGGGAAGGTCTGTCAAGACTGCTTACCAAGCTGATACATCCCAATGGCAGATTCTCTTATCATCATAATTGTCGACAGCTACATGTTACCCACTTAATGTTTTTCGATGACATTCTGCTACTCTCTGGAGCCAATTTGTTCACAATCAACATTATCAAGGACATCCTAAGCCGATTCTCCTCCATGTCTAGACTCCAAGTTAATTCACAGAAAAGTAGCTTTTATGCTCATCCGACGTACTTAACTCATTTGATTTTGCTAGTGTAGCTAGAATGGAGCTCTATACCCCTCTCTTAAATAATCAGGAGTACCTATTTCACATGCAAAACTCACTTATTGTGACTATCTCCCTCTTTTAGAGAAATACCAATCTAGAATTCTAGCTTAGCAAAATAGGTTTTTATCGATGGATGATCGAGTCACGTTAATAATATCAGTTCTTAGTAACTTACATACACACTGGTTAAACCTTTTGATTATTCCAAAAAGAATGATCAAGGAGCTGAATAGAACTATAAAAGCCTTCCTTTGGTCCAACTCTATGGAGAATGCTCAGAAAGTAAAAGTTAAATGGGAGGAGGTGACAATTCCGAAAAAATATGGTGGTCTGGGTATTATCTCTACAAACCTCATACAGAAGGTTCAACTTTGTAAGAAGATATGGAGATTACATGTAGATAAACAAGCCATATGGATCAAATGGATCTATGAAGCTTACCTACATTCTCAAAATTTCTAGCAAATACCAGTGACTACAAGATGTTATTGGATGTTCAATCACATGCTGAAAATTAAAGGCCTCATCTACCTGTGGATCATACACAAACTAGGAAATGGCAGCAACATTTGGCTATGGTATGACAATTAGACTGATTTCAGTATATTGATATAGAGACCTGATCTTACCCACCTTTATAACAAAATCCCTCTCAATGCTAAAGTTGTATCCCTTATATCTAATGCGAATTAGTCTGGTACCTTCAGAGGCAACAATACAGACCAGCTTATCTGGAAGTCGAACATCATAGGTATCTTCACTAACCAAACCTGTTATAACATTCTTCAAACTGGTTACCAGCTAGTTCTATAGTTCAATTTACTCTGGAAGAAGAATCTCAGCCCTAGAGCCTCTATGATTACTTAGCTAGTGATCAAAAATCACTTAAATACAAAAGATTAATGGCATGGTAGCTATCATCCTATATATGTGTTATGCAATATATCAGTCAAAAATAGGAATCATCTATTCTTCAACTGCATCTATTCCAAAACTGTATGGAGCCATTTACTTCACAAGCTAGAAACCTATTACAACTCCTACGATTGGATTGATATGTTGAACTGGATTATCTACATTTCCAAAAATAAAAAGAATGACATCATCTTGTCTCAAGTAGCTTACATAATTGCAACTTACAACCTTTGGAAGGAGAGAAATCAAAGACTATACAGAGGATAAGAAACAAGTAAATATCAACCCGCTCAGAACATCATCAATGAAATTCAAGCCTTAGTCATATCCAAGGAGGTCGCACAAACCTTATCACTTATAATGAAATTTGGATGGAACTTATAAAGTTATATACTTGACATGCTAGTAGTGAACTTTTAGGTTTTGATTGTGTAATGTAATTTAGATGTCCTCTTTGAAGACCTTATTGTAATGTTGTAAATAGTTTTATTATAGCTAATGAAAATTCCTTTAATTTTTTAAAAAAGGATTAAATGCAATTGAATCAGTTGTCAGTCAACAAAGCAATGTGGATATGCGTCACCATATTATCTACATGCATTTGATAACCTCGAGCAAGTTTATGCAAATGAAATACTCTATAAAACAAATTATGGATAGTGGATAAACGACATGAGCAACATATTGTTCGCCAAAAACAAGATTAGCGTTGTTAACGGAACCATACCCATGCCTCTACAAAAGTCACAAGACTTGACAAATTGGATGTGATGTACATGATGGTTAAAGGATAGTTGAAGAGTTCCATAGACCAAGACATCTGAAGCAGTGTTAAATATGCCAAAAAAAAAGCTTAAACAATCTAGGCAATTTGAGAGAAATATTTGGAAAAGGGAGCACGTCGAGAGCCTACAAACTCAAGCAAGCTAAGAATTTTCTACAATAAGAGAGAATGTCTGTATCCTCATATTGCATAAGACTGAAAAGCTTGAGGGATGAAATTAAATCAATTTTATGTTTTTGCAAATATACTTGTAGTGGTTGTACATATGACATAGAGAATCAATTAAATGCAATGAGGGAGAAGGATCGGTTTTATTACTTCTTAATGTGCTTTGATGAAATGTTTAGGAAGATCAAAACATAGATTTTAAGTGCCAAGATAACTCGACAGTTGAACATACATATCACCTAGTGTTAAAAGCTGAACAACAAATAATTTCTCAGCAGGCCAAAAATCAATAGTGGAAGTAACAACCTTTTAAATTCAAACCAATAAGGAGACTAGTGATTAAAAGTTTAACTGAAGGAATAAGCTTAAATGTAGGCACAATTAAAAGATGGGGCATATAGAAAATAAATGCTTTAAAATTATTAGGTACCCATTTGGATGGCTTAAGAATAATGCAAGTAAAGGAAACAACATGAAGTAGAAGAATACATCTTCAACAAAGAAGAACAATATACCAAAGGTAACATAAGTAGGACATGAAACAAGTCATATGTAACATCCCGTGTCCATAAAACAGGTCGGACCAGAGAAACGGGTCCGAGAGAGAGACCAATCAGAGAAATTAGGACAACACGTCTCATGCTCATGCATTT
>JANZXP010000194.1:26037210-26054185 GCA_027576715.1 Erythroxylum flavicans | reverse complement strand
AAAATACTCCTAACCCATTCCAATTTACCAAAATGACCAAAATGCCCTTCCCATAAGTGAGGGGATGTTACAATGACTTTATGAATAATTTTTGAGCCATTTTCTCGATTTGTAAGTACTGCGACTTGGCAGTTGAGTGCCTGTGTTCGGTTACGTCATTGCTAGTTAGAATCTCATGAGGCAGGTAGTCGAGTGGATGTGATAGGTTACGTCATCACAAGTTAGAATCTCCTTAGGAAGGAAATTAGTTCTTTACTTTTCAAGATTTGACGTGAATAATGTACCTATATAGTGTATACTAGTAGCAAGTTGACCTAGAAACCAAACAATTTTTGAGTAGGAATAAAGTTTGGGTTGCTTCTTAAGATGATATGTAGAGAGGTGTTTAAAATTTTAATATGTTAGTATCGACGCAGTACAAATTTATTATTTTTATTAGTAATATGAATCTTGTGTTATGTTACTATTAGTAATATTGTTATGGTCTATTTGTTCTTTATATGTTTCTTCTCTTTCAGTCATTGATAAAATTCTAAATTCACAACTTTAGTTCGTTCTCTGCCTTAATTTATTTCTTATATTTGTATTGTATTGAAAGATGTACAATTTTGACTACAACCTCCTTTAGATATTGTGTACTAAAATAGAATGAAGGCCAACAGACTCATAACTAAGACTAGCACTAACAATATCAAAAGTTGTTGAATTTTGGTTGATAAGCTATCACTCTGCACCAAGCTCCTACTTTTCTAGTTTCTTAAACTGAGATTTGAGATTTCGATTAGTTATTTAGAAACATCCTCTTTATTTGTTAGGAGTGAGGCTGCAAATTTTGCATATCAGCAAAATTTTTACTAAGTGTTGCTGTTGTATTTTTTGACTACATTGTCTATCCCCTTAAATAAAAAGTATTTTCATAAGATCTCTAGCCAATAATGCAAATACGTGCATTAAAATGTTTACAACATAAAGCAAGATTCTCCTGTTAGAGAATATAAGTTTAGATTAAAATAATAATAAAAATAATAAAAATTTAAATTAATTTAAAAATATGGATATGGGACCTATAAGATTTAAATTAAACAATTTATAAATACTAAAATTTGTTTTAGAAATTATAAAATGTTAAGATTTGATTTATATTTTAATAAAAAATTAAGATTAAAACCATAAATTTTAGCAAGCATCACTTGACCTTATTTAATACAAAATGCTTTTATTGCTCATCATAATTTTCTTAAGATAAAATTTATACCCATATAAAAATTAGTTTACTTGAAGACAATAAGATCTTCAATTTGTTTTAAAATCATTGGCTACTACTAATAGTATATTCATGGAGTTAAATATTGGCATCAAAAGAAACTAACAATTTAAACGATATGAAAGAAAAGGAAAGCCCCCACGCCACGTGGGTAATCCGAAGTACCCAACGTGAACGGACATACTTTTCTAACGGACTAGACCTTGATGTATGGCACGATCGACCAGACATGCCACACGTGCGGGTTTGTTCTGTTCGTGTTCTCATCCTATCTTCAGTCTTTTTTGTTTTGTCTAATGTTCAAATTGCTTTATCAAACCACAAAAACAAAAACTTCTTGACCGCTTTAGCGCAACTTATCTGATGGGTTAAGTAACATTATTATAATCATGCCGTACTTTAATCTTAAGAGAAAAGTTAAACCGGAGAAAGAAGGGACGATTGGTGGGGACCACAGTCACATGCAGTATGCTTTCTTCTCGACACGTAGTAGCTGATTCCATGGGGCCCACTTAGGCGGTGGTGGCCTATAGGCATGGTGGCTGGTGATGGCGAATGACCCATTCTCCTTTTGCTTTTCTGCGTCGCACGTGTGAAGAAGACTTGACAGGCCCTCTGATTGAAGCATGTTTTGAATCTCTCATAATTTGGCAAATAATTCAGTAAACTATCAAATTATTAAGTTATATTTCTTAGCAGCATATAAATGCATAAGAGAGAGTGCACCAACTCTCTCTGTCTCTCTGTGGGTCCTGCATAACCCATTCCTTTCCTTCTTTTGCCTTTTCCGAGCCCTGCTTGTTCACGTCTGTACCGTTCAAACTGAACATCACGTCAGAGCTATCGTAATTACGAGAGAGAAGGGGATCTTCTTAAGCATCAACCCCACAGAGCATTTGCTTTGTGTGGGTATCCACATCCTAACATCCATAGACCTCTCTTTAAGACCCAGCTCTGTAATAAGAGGGCCAAATGTAAAAGAGGAACATTCCATGGGGACCCTTTCATCCCGTGTGTTTGTGAGGGTAACGTCGCTTTGACTGGTTTTTATTTTGTGGAACTAAATCACACACAATTCTTTTTCTAAGAAGAGGAACTGCATATGTATGTCAGTACTTATTCAAGTTTAGATAAATTACTTATTTTGATAAATTATTTACCGAGTTATCCAAATCTTTTGAGTGTGATAAATTTTCAAAAGGATTAAGAAGTAGAAATGAAGAAGTAAAATTTTATTTTCACTTTCCACAAACGCAGATCGAGGTGATGATGTCATAAGAAACAGTTTGGCCATTTTTTAACGGAACGAAATCCTGTTTTTCATAAACCTGTTCTATATAAATGTGTAAGATCAGATAAATGTGTAAATGGGATATTTCAGGATTAGTACAGGCTTATAGTTATAGAAGATTTGATCCCTTTTTTAACACCATCAAAAAAACTGGGTCTTCCAAGAACACCATAACCATGTCGATCGCATGATTTGCTTGCAAAAAGTTCCCTCCTTTACACGCTCTTCAAAGTGGGTAGGAGAGGCATGGCATATGGAGTTCTTGTGAATGTCCTTTTCGTGCCCAAATAAGGGTTTGATCTGCTCTATTTACTTTTCTGTATCAACTTAGTCCATTTCATGCATGTGTGAAAGAGGAATGCCAAGAGAGAGCTTTGAGAATCTAAGAAAGCGGCATTGTTTTCCTATACAGCTTCAACAAAGAGAGCGCTAACCTTGTTATCAAGACAAATCGCACATTCACACTCACACATATAGAGAACCGAGAGAGAGAGAGAGAGAGAGTTGAAGGCCTTGCTTTTTCATTGGGTAAAATGACCGGCGGTGGATCTTCAGGCAGGACGCCGACTTGGAAAGAAAGAGAGAACAACAAGAGAAGGGAGAGGAGGAGAAGAGCAACAGCTGCTAAGATATATTCAGGACTTAGAGCTCAAGGCAATTACAAGCTTCCTAAGCATTGTGACAATAACGAGGTCTTGAAAGCTCTGTGCGCTGAGGCTGGCTGGATCGTTGAAGAAGACGGCACCATTTATCGCAAGGTTCACCATTTAATCTCTCTTTCCTCCTTTCTTTCGTAGATCTGCTTTCGTAGTTTATTTCTTCTGTTGTATATTTTGGTTTTCGATGTTAGTTATTACAAACTAGAAACTATTTCAGTTGATATTTTCTCTTTTTTATGTTCTTTGATTTCTTGTTTGTGTTTTTACTTCTATTCAAGGATTTTTCTGGTCTAATTTCGATTAAACCCATTTACAATTTCGAATTACGATGTGGATGATGTAATAGTCGTTTTTGTACAATTTGATCTATAAGAAAGGAGTCAGCTTTTGGAAGTTACTTTCTGCTTGAATAACTTGTATGTGCTATTTCTGTGTGTTCATTTGAGTTTTCTTTCTCTTATTTCCGTTGGTGTTATCTCTATTCCCTTGCTAAGATCAACAAGAAATCAATTCCATTTCTTTTTCATCCATGGATTTCATGTTGTCAACGCTTATAATTTCCAATTTATCAACACATTGACTCGTTCCATTTTTTATTGTTTTGACAGGGCTGCAAGCCACCACCAAGTGAGATTGGAGGCACTTCATCAAACATAAGCGCCTGTTCATCTCTTCAACCAAGCCCACAATCCTCAAATTTCCCCAGTCCAGTGCCTTCTTATCATGCTAGTCCCTCATCCTCCTCATTTCCAAGTCCCACTCGATTCGATTCAAACCCGTCAACATATCTCCTCCCGTTCCTCCGCAGCATAGGTTCAATCCCCACAAACCTTCCACCGCTTAGAATATCCAGTAGTGCTCCCGTAACTCCGCCCCTTTCTTCCCCTGCTAGGAATTCCAAGCCCAAACCTGTTTGGGAATTGCTTTCAAATGGCTCCCTAAACTCATTTCATCATCCCCTTTTCGCTGCCTCTGCCCCTTCAAGCCCTACTCGGTGCCACCATCTCACACCAGCTACCATACCAGAATGTGACGAGTCTGATGCATCTACTGTGGACTCTGGCCGGTGGGTTAGCTTTCAGGTTGCTGCACCGCAAGCAACCCCTCCTTCACCAACTTTTAATCTTGTGAAACCAATAGCTCTACAGAGTGATCTTCGGGATGGAGTTGATCCAAATGGAGGGCCAGGCTGGGCTGCTGCAACAGCCACAGAGAGGGGGAGAATCTCGGAGTTTGAATTTGAAAATGACAGAGTAAAACCATGGGAAGGGGAGAAAATTCATGAAATAGGCACAGATGATCTTGAACTCACTCTTGGGAGTGGAAAGGTTCGTGGTTAAGCTTCCATTGGATGATCTTATTTGGGCTTGTAGGAAGTTTAGAAGTAGACTACTTGAAGTTGCCTACCAATTGCCATCTTCACTGGTTTGCAGGAATTCGTTAGCTAAATGCATGCATTGATTGAGGGTTACCTGTAAGTCCTCTTTATGTGGAGAACAATGATCACATGTTTCTCCACATTCTATCTTTCGGTATTAGATGTACAGTTTTAGTTTCTGTTACAATCTGAGTTCATCAGATTCAACTGTTGTTGAGCCAAAATTCTCGCATGTTTCAAGAAAAGCACCAAGTCCCAAATTTTCTCAAGGGGCAACGGCTCAAGTTAGTGATTTGCCAGTTACTTCTCCTGTTTACCTTTACGGCATTATGCGCAATTCGTTGTTTATCATAGAACCCTGCTTTAAATTATGAATGAGATTGCCTCACAATCTTTGGAAGTATTGATTTTCTCCATTATTTCTTGTTTATATTTGTAGATCACTGCCTGTTTTACGTTTCTGGTTTATGCATTCCACTAGTCTTATCATAGATAAAGCCCTACTCACAATCCGGCCAAAGGAACCAAACATTCAGATAATACTCGTTATGCGTAGGACAGTTCTTGGCATCTGAAGCCTAGGTTTCTTTTACATGGATTGTATGAACAAGGCAGGTGGTTTCTGCCGAATCTGTGGTGGCCTTTAGCGGGTCAAAGGGGAAGCATAGAACCAGAGCTCATTGGGGTCCCCTGTACCATGTCCCCTGCACCATGTGGAGTGTTTTGTGCATGAGACATGTGAGCCAATGTCGTACCTTAAAAAGGTGCACCAACTATTTTATCTATTCGCCTCTCTCCATTATTACCGGTCTTAAAATGGTCCTTTGCCACCGAGTCTTTGTTTGTACTATTTTCTATGTAATCGTCTTCGACTGTACATTACAAATTATAACTGTTTACATGTTGAGGCGCTGGTCCTACATCAGGAGAATTGATATTTTGAAATGAGTTAGGCCAATTGGTTAAATTACATTTACAATTATATTTAAAAATTTTGAAGTTTTATCTAATTTTATAGTATTAGTTAAATTATCGAAAATGATAATAAAATTTTTGAATTTTCAATTTAATTACAAATTAGCTCGCCCAACATCTTTTGCCAAATAAGTATCTATATATGTATATGTATATATATAGAGAGAGAGAGAGAGAATTCTATTTTTGTAGAATAAATTGTAAAAAATTCAAAACATAACTTAATTTTGTAATATTAGTCTAAATTTAAAAAATAGCACTAAAATATTTCAACTTTTAATTTTTTTGCAAAACTGGTTTGCCATTAGGCTCTTTGTTAATGGTGCTAAAATGGCTAACTACATCATCTAATTCTTTTAGCATGTGGTTGACGTGTGTACGATTATTGTCACGTGTCACAATTTATATTAAAAAATAATAAAATTCCTACAAAAAAACTAACCCAATTTTCTCTTCTAGATCTCCTCATTTCTGCTTCATCTTTCTTCTTCTCTAATTCCTAATCAATAGGCATCTTATACCTACAAACATGGTAGGACTCGTAAATTTCCAACCACTTCTTCATACAATTCGTATGAAACACATGTTTGCAGCGCATTTTCTTAATAACAACACCAAGTTCCCCCTCTTTCGAACGTATACTGCATGCATCATCTTTGCCATTAATCTCTTCAATCTTTACAATTGGCATGGCTTTTATTGATGCCTTTGAAGTTCGTGGCTCACTATATTTTATAGCCAAGTTTCAAAGTAGAGAGTCCAAGATTTGTCTTGGAGCTACTTC
The DNA here is from genome assembly GCA_027576715.1 of Erythroxylum flavicans. Lineage (NCBI taxonomy): Eukaryota > Viridiplantae > Streptophyta > Magnoliopsida > Malpighiales > Erythroxylaceae > Erythroxylum > Erythroxylum flavicans. The sequence continues at coordinate 26,047,834 of JANZXP010000194.1, read as the reverse complement.
AATCACCACCACCATCCTTTAGGTGAACAGGTTAATCAAGATGATTCTTTCACTTGGGTGGTTCTTTCTTATGCTTCTTCAACTGGGTCCTGGGGGTTTTAGTTTTGGTTCTCTCCTACAATAATGTTGGCCATCTCAGGCAACGTAGTGACACCAACGATGATGAAACCCAATATAAAGGGCAGATATTCCCTTCAATCTTGCTTTCATCTCCTTTCCCCATGCTTTCGATGTTATAACATTGGCAACAACAAGTTCAAGTGAGTTTTGAGAATCAAGTACTTAGAGTAACCACTAATTGTTTAAGGAAAGTCCCGAATAGTGGATTCACGACATTTTCTCTTTTTGGATAACTTTCCTCTTCAAGAAACCTAATGGAAGCCTCAGAGGGAGGCTCCATGGCTCTAAAAAGCATGCTAGAACATTTTCGTTCTCTGCTTGAATCAATGGAAATGAGATCCCCGAATAAACAGAATTCAGCATCTAGAGAAAAAGATCTTGGAGTAACATTATAGCAATATTGAATGGTGTTGTGACTCCACCTCTAGAGATGTTGCAAAAGGGAGAAAAAAATTGGTGTAACACACTGGTGGGTTTTTTCCTTAGTAAAAAACCAACAATCCCACTAATGCACAATTTGGCATAGACAAGATGGGGTGAAAAGAGCTTGACAGGATCCTGTTAACTAAAGAAGAGTCATTTATGTTTAAGTTTACAGATGAAGAAAGTCTTAACAAAGTCATAGAATTCGGACCTTGTCATATGGGAGGACAACTAATGTTTCTCCAAAAGTGATCTCCTGGATTAGATCTTGACAGATCTTGTATTGATACCATTCCTCTGTGAATAAATATGCACAATATTCTTTTGGAATATTAGACTTTGGATGAGTTAAGCTTTATAAGTTAACCCTAAGAAGGCACTCCCAGACTTACTACCTTTAATGAAGTTGAATGTGGCTAATGAGCTAGTGAAAACTGAAATCCAAGTCTCTTACAATTAGAAGCCTCAGTTGGGGAAATAAACCTAGAATCCAACAGGAAAATATTTCAATACTAAAGAATACAATGAGTTTATGAGAACTGACAAACCTAAATAATAGTCAAAAGCCAATCCGAATGACCAATCTATTAATAAAGAAGCATAGAACAAAGATAATACAGAGAATTTGCATGCCTTTAAAGCAGTTGAGGAGATTCCAACTGAAAATCAGAACCTATTGGAGAGTAATGACATTGGTGAAAGAGTTGATAATATTATTCAAATCTTCCTAGCACAGATTTAGAAGACAAGATATTGCATCAAGAGGGGGATGAGAATCTAGTATTGGCTGAGCTTTTCACTCCTGCTTTTGGCAAGTCAGGAAGGAAAAGAAGAAAACCCAAGAAGGGTTAGTACCTTTTTCCTCTTCAATAATATGATATTTTGGAATATTATAGGTCTTAATAAACCTATCAAAGGTCAGGCAGTGAAGGACATTTTGTTAGAAAATAAACCTTTAATTTTGAGACTGTTAAAAACTAGAACTAAAGCTCATAATTGTAAAAGGTTATAAAGTTTTTTGGAAAGGATTGAGAGCATGGCTCCATTCACAACCGTCATTATAATGGAAGAGTTATATTTGGTTATAATAAAAGGGAAGTTCAGGTATCAATCATATGCTCTTTAAATTAGTTTATACACTTGAATTGCCACATTATTGAATCTAGTATCGGTTTCTTCATTTCCATAATTTATGTTATTAACTTCATATTCCAAAGGGCCAAACTTTGGGATAACTTATGCTTAATTAAAGAATCTTGGGTCATTTCTGGTGACTTGAATTACGTCTTACATCCTACTGAAACTTAAAGGGAAAGAATAAACACTTGTAATATTAATAAAGAACTAGAGAGGGTGTTAAATGTCTTGGAGGTTACAGACCTTAATTTTGTTTGGAATTTCTACACTTGGAATAACAAACAACTCAGAAACAACTTCATTAGGAAGAAATTAGATAGGATATTTGTCAACAAAAATTGGCCAAACAATTTCCCCTGCTCATATGCATACTTTGGCCCTCCTCTTTGTTTTGACCACTCTAGTATAGAGGTCAAGAATATTCTACTAGCATCAAGATTTAAAGCACCATTCAAGTTCTTTAACTTTCTATCACACAAAGAGGGGTTTCTGAGCTTGGTGAATGAAGTATGGAGTTACAATACATTTGGTTGTAAAGCTTTTTAGCTGATGACAAAGATGAAGAGGCTTAGATCCAGACTAAAGGCTTTGCGCCATAAGGATCAACTGTCTAATGCTGAAATGCTTATTTATTCTAAGAAAGAATTGAGTAAGGCTCATCAAAAATGTTATCTTGATCCCAATTTGCCTAAATCGAGAATGATGTGTTAGAAAGTTAGAGTGTTATAACGAAGATCTAAAGGACCATCATAACTTATTAATGTAGAAACCTAGGATTAATTGGATAAAGGAGGGTGAATTTAATTCTAAATTTTTTTCCATAACTTAATGCTAGCTAGGAGAAACATTAATAAAATCAGTGGAATTTTGGATGATGACAATCAGTTAATGATTGAAAAAGACATAATTGAAGAGATGATACTCAGTTACATTAAGAATCTAGTTGAGGATCCTAATAACTTTGGTATTCAAAGGCTTCAGGAGTTGACAACTTTTTTTTAAAATCAAGCATGGGCAGCACCCTAAAGGGGATGGATACCCTATTTTATTAAAAAGAAAAATAAAAAATTATAGAGCAGGGGGCCATGAACCTGAACTACCCGAAACAAATTAAGTTGGCATTAACAAATAAACAGCACTAGATGCCAACCATCAAAGATGTGAAAATATAAAGAAATTACAACTTCTAGTATCACTATTATTTATTACAGTTAAGCAGTTCTAACTCTTAGTGGAGGCAAGCCTAACCTATCTAAAGTCAATATACCCCTCAAGGTACAAGGTATCAGTGATTGAGTATTGTAGGTGGTCAAACCGTTCAATGAACATTCCAGATTTGCCAAGAAATCTGCTGCTTGATTTGCCTCTCTATAACAATGAAGAAAACCATCCACAAAAAAGAACCTCAGCACCTCAGTTAACCAATCTGCTAACTTCCATGGAATCTGAGCTCTATCAAGGCATATTTCAACCAAAACTTTGGAGTCCAAATGTTAACCAAAACTTTGGAGTCCAACTTAACTATTACCCGAGAATTGGGCATCAATCCTTGTAAAAGAGATTATGTTTCTGCTTCTAGACTTGTAACCTGCTGGCAATCAGATTCATCTCCTAGAGGTTGCAGTCTTTACAATTTAAAGTCCAGCAACTCCCTAGGAAGTAAACTTTGTGCTATATAAAGGACCCAGGCTCGGATCGCTACAATGCTCATTTTTTCCAATTCACATGGTAGATCATAGGTTCATTACTCACAGATATAGTTATGGAGTTTATGGTTTAGGGAAAATGCTAAGGGAGATTAACTCTTTCTACATCTGTCTTATTCCAAAATAACCCAATGCTAATTCCTTTAATTACTACAAACATATTTCTTGCTGCAACATTGTCTATAAACTAATCTTAAAGGTGCTTACTAACAAACTAAGAGAAATTTTGCATCATTTTGTTTATGCTTCATAAAGGGCATTTAATCCCAGAAGGAAGATTTCAAACAATATCCTTCTTATGCAAGAGCTGCTAAGGGAATACAATACAGGTAAATCAATTAAAAACTATTGTATGAAAATTGATTTTTTCAAGGCCTTAGATAAGCTTAACTAGAAATTTGTTACTTTGAGCTTGGAATGGTTTGTTTTATTGAGATGTTCCATTGAGAGGATACATTCTTGCATTTCAACAACCTCATTTAGCATTCTTATAAATGGTTCTCCCACTAAGACATTCAAAGGAACTAATTGCAATATCTTGTTTTTCCATACTAAGGGTAGAACCCTAGACCACTGTACACGAGAAATATAATAGAGAATATATGAAATGCATTGCATTCACATATAATATCATTAGCATACACACATGAATATTGATTTTACATATTGTAAATACTGTATATGCACTCAATTGACATATTCCAGGGTATAAAAGATTTAAAAAGATTATGATGTGAATTGTGAATTTTTATGTCTTAAATTTTAGTCTGATGGTTTCAATTATTAAATCAGAATTTATTGATAAAATTAGGAGATTTATAAAATTATGTGTATTTTTGAACTAGAAAAATGTCAAGTGGCAAGACAAGTTGATTCGTGGTAGTAAAAATAAGTGAAATATGGCAAGAGAAATAAATGACAAGTGGCATAGAAAATTGGGTGACAAATGACTTGGAGATTGTAAGACAAATGGACTAGTTATTAAGAGACAAATGGGGACAACAAGAAAATAACATATGGCAAGTGACAACTGTCACAACACTTGCCACTCACCAGTCACAACACTTACCTTTGAAAGACCATCTTCATTCGTCTTTCATTCGTTATTGTGTAATGCTTATAGAGCTAGGTTAACCCATGATTTAAAGAACTTTGGAAACAAGTAAGTATATTATTACTCTTCATGGCTTGTTATAAATATAAACATAAATGATGATAGTTTAGGGATAGATTGATGGGTTAATGGTATTTGATGTGTGTTGAAAGTTGATGAACGTTGATGAAGAAATGTATAGGTTTATGTTCTGTTTTGTATAAATGATCAATAATAGCTATGAGTTGTTATATGGATGATTTAAATTGGGATTTTAAGTATAGTTGATGATGAATTCATACTAAAGATAGGTGTTAATGAAGTGTTTTCAAATCTGGAAAAATTAGGACTATATGTATGATGGTATAAAGTGAATGGTAATGAAACAAATGAGTAGACTAAGTATATGAAATTCATGAAGAATTGAGGAAGAAAGATAGTGCACAATCGTGGTACTCATCCAACGCCTGTGGCTTGTTACACTAGCTTCTATCATGATCGTGGAAAAAATTGAGGAAGAAAGATAGTGCACAATCGTGATACTCATCCCATGCCTGTGGCTTGTTGCACTAGCTTTTGTCATGATCGTGGCAAGGTTCCCCATGATTGTGGGCCTAGTTCAAGATTGATAATTTTTGTTTTGTGTACATGTTGAACCAACTGAGAAAAAATCACTCTAAATTGGTGTATTTAGACTTGATTAAGGCTTGAAATGAACCTAGTTTGGAGCTTGAATAATTGGCTAAAATGCTTGATATGTTTAGGTTGTTAATTGAGGCTATAATTAAGGAACAAATTGTTGCATTAATGTATCAAAATCTGGAAATTTATGAATGATATAAGAATGGAAGTGTTCTTATGATTGTAAATGTGATCTAAAGGATATGAGAAAGGTGTACTAAGTATGAATCAATAAGAAATTAGATATTGTGTGATTATAAAATGCTAGAAAAAGGATTAGAGAATTTGTGATTGATGAATGTATGATTGATGAACTTAGAATAATCAAGTTACTTGAGGTATAAGCCTAAGTGAAAACTAGACATATACAAGTGATAATATTTGAATGATCGTGACTTGTGATTAATGATACATACTCGGGAATAGTTAATTGAGCATGCATTATACATGACACACACACATACACATACACATACACATACACATACACATACACATACACACACACATACATATACACATAAACATACACATACACATACACACACACACATATATATATATAGTGTGAGTGTGTATGATTGAGTATTTATATGATTGAGCAACTTAGTAATATGTACAATTGTGTGTATTGTATGATTTAAACACTCAAGTTGAACACCAGCATCTAGACATTGTCGGTCTGTCGAGGCAATAGCTATCTGGAGCTTACTATGAGTCAACCTAGATGTTTCTCACTATGATTGATTGTATGGGCCTAAATTTCAATTATTGAACTGATATTTATGTAAATATGATAATTCCGGACATTAAGGGTCTGGGAGTTTGATAATTGAGATTGTATTAGAAGTGTTTCATAATTGAATGTGAATCTTAAAGAAATAAGTGTACTTAACAAAAATGTTGAATGTCGGACTTAGATTCGATGAATATGTGAAATTGACTATACATGATGAATGAAAATGATTGATTGCATATTTTGTGATTTAATGTATCACATTGATATGCATGATCAGATAAAGGTAATTGTGAACGGAGTGACAAGTGAAAAAGAGTTTAAAACTTAGAAATGCGCAGAAAGAGTCACAGGCTCAGTAGATAAAATGAGCCCGATAACCACAATAGATACAAGACAGTTATTAATGATCCTGATATCCATAACAGATACAGGACAATTAAAAAGGCACTTGGTCACAACAAAGTAACAATAAAAGTGAGTCACATGGGCATTTGTATTTGTAAACATACATGTAGTATGCGAAAGATTACATGAATTTATTGAATTGTGATGTTATAAATGATTGAGAAAATAATCAGATTATTATGAAATGAGTATATGAAATGTGTGATGTTCTTGATGTATATTTGAGATGAGGTATATTTTGAAATTGGTTTTGACATGTGATATATGTGGTTTGATATGAGTGAGCACATCGATGATGGTTCACTCACTAAGTTTGCAAAATTTATCAAAATTGCAATGTTAATTTTCAGGTACGAGGGAGACATGATTCCTAAGGCAAACTAGTAGAAGTCTAGTTCTATCCATTTTGGAAGTCAAGAATGGCTCAAAGGTTGGTTAGCTGATATTGAGGAGTTTAGTTATAGTACTTTTGTACAGTCCTCATTTCATATAGAACTGTTGTAAAGACTAGTAAGCTCTCATATGTTTTTGATACTGTATATATGGATTATGTAATGAAATGCTATAGTGTAAATATATTTTATAAATAGAATGAGGAGTTGATCTTTTGATTAATTTGTGTTATATGTATGATGTCAAAATAAGTGAATGTGGTTGCTCTAACATGCTGCTTTGACAGGATATGCTCTAGAATATCCTCCAGATATTCGGGAGTGTGTCCCATGGAAGTGGGGTGTTACAAGGTTTTAGTATCAAAGCATGGTTTGGCATTTATAGGGACATATATAAGCATTTAGACATGATATATAGTGAGAAATTCGGATAGTGACCATGATTATTGTTTATTATAGATCATCTGCTATAGGTGACCAAGTTGCAGAGTCAGCTGACCTAGAGTTTGTAGGAGCCAATAAAGAGTGTCTAGTACCTCGATCTGACCAAATGCCTCAAAGAATTCCTGAGAGGAGAGAAAGGAGATATGATAAATTTAGAAAGTAGGGGCCTGTATTCTTTTATGGAAGTACAAACCCTGCTGAGGCAGAAGGATGGTTAGAGAGAACTAAAAGGATCTTTGATCAGATGGTTTATGAGTCAGATGGAAGATTTGACTATGTAGTCTCATTACTGCAAGGTCCAGTATATCAATGGTAGAAGACTGTTCCTGGCAGTACCACCAAACCTTATAGTTTAAAGTGAGAAAACTTTTTGAAAGTCTTTAAGGAGAATTACATGTTGACGATCTACCTGGATAGGAACCTGAAGGAGTTTTTAGATCTGAAGCAGGAAAGTCTCACAATAGCTGAATATGAGATACAATTGAATGAGTTAATAGGATATGCTACGACCTTAATTCCGACTGAGGAGGACAAATGTAGACGGTTTGAGGATGGGTTGAATATGAAGAACAGGACAAGGTTAGCTATCACTAATTTGGTTAGTTTTACGGAACTACGAGCTGCATCAATCTGAATTGAACAATTACTGAAAGATGAATAAGGAGAGTAGAGACAAGAGTTCAGAATGAAGATACAAGGCGAGTCCCAAGTTGATTTTGGCAGAAGGTTCAGTAAATGCTAAAATATATCATTTTGACCACCGACTAGATCAAGACAGTCAAGGTTTAGATTGAAGGGCAGTTTTGTACAATTTGGTATTAGTAGAGGTCCAGTATCTGGACATGTGCCTAACTGTGAACACTGTGGGAAAAAGCATAGTAGAGGATGTTGGAAGTTGTCAAGAGCTTGTCTTTGTTGTGGTTCTTTTGAGCACCAAATTAGAGACTATCCTGTAGTTTTCGGAGCACAGTCTAGAATGAGAGGAGGATTAATAACTGAGACCACTGTCCATCAGAGCAGAGCTAGTGGATCTGAACAGAGAGGTAGAGGTAGAGGTAGAATGAGTTCAGTTGGTCTTACTGTTAGGGCTGAAGTGTGGAGTAATCAGCCGCAGTCTCAGGCTAAAATATATGCCATCACTAGAGAGGAGGCCTAAAATTACCTAGATGTAGTGGAAGGTGTGTTAAATGTCTTTCAATTTGAAGCATTTGCATTGGTAGATCTAGGATCTGCACATTCATTTATCACACCACATCTAGCATCAAAATTGCATTGTGAGAGAGAGATGTTAAATTGTGGCTTAGAAGTGTACACCAATAGGTAGTACTACAGTGATTGGAGAAGTGTGTAAAAGGTGTATGATTCGAGTTGATCAGGCAGAGTTGAAAGCTAATATGATTTTATTGCAGTTAAGTGAGATAGACCTTATCCTAGGTATGTATTGGCTCATTGCTCATGAGATTGTGATGAATTGCTATACTAAGGAGGTGATTCTTGAATCTCCTAATCAGTTGTGAGTAATATTTTGAGGTATTAGTCAAGCTAAGGTTGATTCAAAGTGGATGTGAGGCTTATCTAGCCTATGTAGTTGATACCTGTATTGAGCGGACAGTACAGGATATTCCTGTTGTTAGGGATTTCCTAGATATGTTTCCCACTGAATTATCTGGTTTACCCCAGATAGGGAGACAGAGTTCATAATTGACTTAGTTCTAGGTATTACTCCTATATTTATTCCTACATATAGGATGACACTTGTGGAACTTAAAGAACTCAAGGCTCAGATACAAGAGTTATTGGATAAGGGTTTTATCAAGCCTAGGATGTCACCTTGGGGAGCCCTAGTTTTGTTTGTGAAGAAGAAAGATGGGACTTTGAGGTTGTGTATTAATTATAGGTAGTTGAATTGCGTGATAGTGAAGAATAAGTATCCGTTACCGAGGATTGATGACTTACTTGATCAATTACAGGGAGCTCAGGTGTTTACAAAACTAGAATTGAGATTAAGATACTATCAGTTGAAGATAACAGAGGCTGATGTACCAAAGGGTGCATTTAGAACTAGATATGGGCACTTTGAATTCTTGATGATGCCTTTTGGATTAACTAATGCTCCAGTAGCTTTTATGGCATTGATGAATAAAGTGTTCTAACCCTACTTAGATTATTTTGTGATTGTATTCAAAGATGATATTTTGGTGCATTCGAAGAGTAAAGAGGAACATTCTGAACACTTGAGGTTAATCCTATAGATAATGAGAGAGAAGAAATTGTATGTCAAGTTCAGTACGTGTAAATTTTGGCTTGATTAAGTAGTATTCTTAGGTCATATAATGTCTAGACGGGGTATACAAGTAGACCCAACTAAAGTAGAAGCAGTGATGAAATAGGAAGCTCCGAGAAATGTGTCAGAGATCCAGAATTTTCTTGGACTAGCTAGATACTAACGGAGGTTTATCGAGGTTTTCATTGATCTCAGCCCCTTTGACAAAACTTCTAAGGAAGAATATACCTTTCAGATGGAATGTTGAATGTCAAAAGAGTTTTAAGGAGCTAAAGTATCGGATAACTACAGCACCAGTGTTAGCTATTCCATTTGGATCTGGAGGATATATTGTGTATAGTGATGCTTCACACCAAAGATTAGGATGTGTTCTAATGCAATATGGCAGAGTGATTGCATATACATCGAGACAATTAAGGTATCATGAATTCAATTATCAGGTTCATGATTTAGAACTTGCTGCAGTATTTGCTTTGAAGATTTGGAGACATTATCTGTATGGTGAGACATTTCAGATATTCATATGTTATAGAAGTTTGAGATATTTGTTGAGTCAGAAGGAGTTGAATATAAGACAAAGGTGATGGATTGAACTGTTTAAGGATTATGATTGCACAATTGAGTATCATCTTGGTAAAGCTAATATGGTAGCTGATGTAATAAGTAGAAAATCCAATAATAGTGTGCCTCAAATTCAAACATCAAGGTTAGCAAACCTAGTTCAATTGAGAGCATTGAATGTTGAGTTGAATTTAGGATAGAATGAAGCATTATTGGCTACGTTGAAGCTTAGACTGATGTTACATGAAAGGATCAGAAAACTTAAAGTAAATATCCATAATTTGTGAAGTTAATTGAGAAGTTGAAAGTGACTCTGAATTCTAAGTTTGAATTGATAAATGATACATTGTGGTTGAAGCAGAGACTATGTGTACCTGATGTGGATGAACTGAGGAAAGAGATTCTGGAGGAAGCACATATAGCAGCTTATACTGTAACACCTCATTACCGTAGGGTACGCACCGGGACGCCCGTAGGTCATTCCGATACATATCCTAAGATAAGAGAGCGCTACGTGCGATCACTACAGCGCTCCACATGGCATCATATCAATTTGAATAAAAAAACTTTAATTGTAAACCACAATATTTTTAAAATCAAACTCTTCCTCTTTTCATTGCTCAAAATCAACAGTTTATA
>JANZXP010000194.1:26004040-26025709 GCA_027576715.1 Erythroxylum flavicans | reverse complement strand
ATTTAATGTTTCTTAAACCATATGGAGTCTTGTAATTGGTCAATAAATGTGAGTCATTTAAAATTTATTAATTAACTCCATTTATGGCAAAAGACTAATTCGCCCTTTCATGGATTACACCTAAACAAACTAAATCTCGAAAGTATTCCACAACTGTCTCACCATCAAATTGTCCATGAGATACTTTAATTAGGATCAATACTTAGTAATTAGGTGCCTAAAAATTTTTGAATGGGTTCAAAGTCATTAATACCCATTATTTTCCAAAAAGGGCATTTTTGTTCTAAACTTATGAAATTCCCGAAATTCATCCAATTGGACTTGTTTTCAATTTGTTTAAATGTCATTTGACTCTAATACCTATTTTGGATATTTTCAAATTTTTTTAGGGTTGAGTCCTCAAAATCCTTATTTAAGTGAAAATACTATTTACCTAGGTTCACTATTGATCTAGAAATACTATTCACCCAGAATAAAAACTATAAATTGATAGAAGGGAGAGTTTAGGGTTTTATAGAAATATAAGGATCTATGGCCACAGGTAGGTCAATGACCGTATCTCTCCATAGTAGAAAACAAAGAGATCTACAACATAGGGTATGGGCATGTAAGAGCCCGTGTCCTTTTCTAGAAAGATTTTTAGGATAACTTAATCATTGCTTCTTAAATTGGTTATAACTTTCTCACATAAGCTTTGATCAAGATGATTCAAGTGGCAATGAAAATCTAAGAAAGAAATAGACAAATTTCATGTTTTAAGTGTTTTAAGTTTTAGGGAGATATATGGGTCCGTATCCCAAACCATGTTTCCTAATATGACAGATTATAAATAGACAAGGGAAGCCCTAATTTTGAGAGTTCTTTCATATTCTTTCACTTTATACTTTAGATTAGCCACTAAGGTAGAGATATAAACCATAAAGGAACTCTAAAATTCTTTCTATTTTTGATTTTCTTTTGTTTCGTTTTTGCATTTATTGGTTTAAACATGACGAGTGACTAATTATTTCATATGTTAGAAAGGTAGGAACTATAATGTTTTTCTTTGTATCGATTTGATTTATTTTGTTTTATAAATGATATATATTTTCATGAATTGCTTTTAATTGATCTTATGCATGATCTAGTTAATATCAATGTCTAAATCTAATTATCATTCACTTATGGATAGCTAAAAAAAGCTTGCTTATGACTGAATTACAAATTAGGTAATAGGGGTTGATTGGGGTACATTAGAGAGTTTAATAACTAGTGATTTAGTCACATTTTTAGTCTCATAATTAATTCTTTATACTTATTGATTTGATTATTTTATTTATTTTGGTACTTAAGATGTTCATATTTTGTTTGTAGGTCTAATTCACTCACTTGGAGAAAAAAAGGAACAAATTTAGACAAATTTATAGTAATTTAGAGCTATTTTGATTGAGTTATAGAGTGCATGACAGTGTACATGATCATGTTGGAGAGTTTTAAGGCATTTTGAGTGTTTCTTGTGGAACACGTCCATGTTGATGTGGAACACGCTTTGATTGATTTACGAATAGGTCGTGTTGACAGTACACGCTTGTATTTGTGCACGTGTTAGATTTGAGTGGCATCGCTCATTCATTTGAAGTACACAAAATCAACACACATGGGTTGATGTCATGTGAATCTCCTAAAATCTGAATTGCAAATTTTAAAAGCCATAGTTAAGTGGCAAAAGAAAGATTAGGCTAAGGAAACACAGGAAGAACTAAAAAGATAGGAAGCACGAAGAATAATCAAGGAAACCCTTTTAAAGTGGATTTTCATCAATCTAGAGTGAAGTTTTTGGAGATTAAAGGGATTTCATAATGTTATTCTTAATTTTTTACGTTCTCTTTAGTTTTGATGTTAAATAAGATTAAAAACTAAACCCTTTTTGGAATCTGGATTAGATGAACCCTGGGATAAACCTTGTAGTGTTTTATACTTATTTAATTTATTCTTTAGTTGTACTAAGATTTAATTACGTATTCTTTATTATTCTTGAATTAATAATGCCAATATCTAGATTTATATGTGATTTCATATAATTGTGATTGAGAAGTCCTTTGTATTAATAGATGTACTAGAGATAGGTCGCATAAATCTTCTAGATTAGGGCCAAACCTAATAGAGAAATTCATAAATCAATTAATGCAATTTTAGGGGTTTTAGAAAGAGATTTCGATAATCAACCTAAGATTGGTTCCTAATAATCTTGAGAAAGATGTTAGAACAATTAAGGAATTTCTATGTTTCAATAAACTTTATATTAAATTGATGTGTTAAATCATGATTGCATAAGAAGTCCTAAGGAGATTTGAATTCTAGATATAATTGTTTCTTTGATTGATTCCTATAATTGTCATTCTAGTTTGTTTAATTGTGCTGACTTCACCTTATTTTATTTTATTTCATTTTCTTTTAAATATAATTTATTGATATCACCTTGATTTTCTTTTAGATAATAAGAAAAGAGTTATTACTAGTACTTAATAGTCTTTAAGGGATCGACACCTAGTACTTAGAGTCTTATACTATAAAATGATAGGTGCACTTGTCTTGGAAAATCTATAAATGAATTTGAGTTATATATAATCATCATATGATTTTACTAGAGTCCTATGTGATTTTTATATTGTTAGGATGAAACCTTTAGATAGTTTCACAAATCTTAATTCATTCAAATAGGTGTTAGCTAGTAGGTATATAACTTAAACTAACATAATAGTAGACGACTATAACTTGAAAGAGTGCAATTTTAGTCTCTAAGAGATCCTACTAGTCTAATATAATATATCCAATCTTAAGTAACTAAATTTTGACATCTAAGAAGATATTATAGAGAGTTCTTATCTAGACGACATCTATGTCTGCTTTCCTCACTTAATTACATGTTTTGTTCTATCTTTAGTGGTTGTTTACTTTACCTAGGTCTAGGTTTATTATCCATCATCAAAACTAATAGTTTTATTTTAACTGACTAGCTAATAGTATGATAGTTTATTGAATTCCTGCTGCTCCCTTGTGGGATTGATACTCTATTCACCACTATATTACTAAAAACAATAAGGACGCTTACCTTAGGTTCTAGGTAATATTTTATAATAGAGAAAACTTTAGTGGTAGAAAACAACTTATCATCTACCTAGGATTAAAGTTACCTTTATTTCTTCTTCCATGTTTAAAATAACAAAATCAACTAGAAACTATAGATTGATCCTATCCTTAATTAGTCTATTAAATAACTTTAATGATACCTTTAGGATACTTAATTGACCTATTAGTAAACTATATATTGATCCTATTTACTTTAGGTTTATGCAAACTTAAATTCTAGACATTAGAGTAGGAGATCAAATTAATACTAGTTCTTAAATCAATTAATTCCCTATTATTGAGAAAACACCAATAATGCAAGGAATAGTAAAACTCCTCATATCTTTCAATTATGGTGTTAGCTTGTTATGGAGGATATCCAAGCATGCCATTGTGTAGGATAAATTGAATATATTATTGCAATATCTTGATCATATTTAACTTGATGTCAAAGAAGTTCTCACTAATTTTTGGTTTAGCAATACTAAATTGTACCACTATAACAAATAATTTTACATATCCCATCATAGTTATATGCTCTTCTTCCATTATATTAGGTTATATATCTTGTATGTATCAAGTTTCTTTCTTAGTCTATTATCTTTTTATGCAACAAGTTGTTTTTACAAGCTTTGTTCTTCTTCAATGAAAATATAGAGTTGGCTTCTTGTCATACATAAATATCACATTTAAAATTAAAATTAATTAAGCAGAAAGAATAATACAATTAAAATTAAAGAATATAAAAAATGCAAGAAATTATAAGACTAGACTTATAGCTATCTAATCTCCTAAACTCTAGTTGTATCCTCAACAAAAGTGTAAAAAGTTTGTTATGTTATTTTCTATTGTTGAAGTTTTTTGTATTACCAATTAACTAATTACAAACTAGGCAAATGCACCTAATATTCATGAGAAATATAATGGTAAGAAAAGTGTCAATTCATGAGGAATTTATATGGATATAGAAAACTCTCCTACTGCTGACTAATCTAAAAATCAACAAAGATGAATTATTGAATAAAATTTGGATAATAAAATAGAAAAATAAAGGAAAACCTAAATAAAGTGATAACCAAGAGAATCAAAACAAAGGAGCAATTAAATAAAGAAATTAATGATAATTAATCCTTAGATAAGTACTTCCCTTAATATTATTTTTAATGTCATGATTCAATTAAGTTAGGATGAATTTATCATTTGGATTGACAGAATTTCTTGGGCTATGAACTTGCACTTTTATCAAGCTACAATCACCTACTCTCTAGTTAGTTAATCCAGATCTCTACTAAGTAACACCCTTTGCATGCACTAAGTTTTATGAAATTCTATGAAGATTTCACCCTAACACTAAAGAGATCATATAAGTCTATCTTTAGCTCCCCATTGAAACCTTATTATCCAAGTCAGAGTCGACCGACAAGCATGTTCTCTCAAATTGTTTATAAGTGAATTTACATTAGATCAAATTGCTAGCATTAAATTTGAATTAATATTAATCAAAGATAATTCATAGATTAAAGTCTCATTCATAAATCAGATTAAATTAATATATAAGGACAACTGCTAGGGTTTTTCCTATCAAAACACAGAAAATATTTAGTTATAAATCATGTTTACACCAATACAAAAGAAGAAAAAAAATTAAAGAAATCATGATATAAACAATTATAGATGAAGATCCTTATATTATTAACAACTTAGTCCTTTAAGATGAGTCCAAATATGGTTTTTTCAATGAAAAATGACTTTTAAATTGATTTATTGAGAGTTAGTGAACCCCTAAACTACTAACCCTAACCTTTTAGAGAGAAAATAATGTTAAAATGCGTAAAGTATCTAAAATTCCTATAAAAATTAGGATTGCCACGGTTTGAGTACATTTTAGCTACCTAATACAGTCACTATGAATATTCCTTTTTCCTGTAGGGGAGGGAAACTGGCTTTGGCATGCTTATGCTTTATATCATGTATCCCTATATTTCTTTTTCGATATGCATATTATCTGAGGCACGATTGCTTCTTAGGTTATGTCTCTTTGGAGTTTTTTTCAATACTATTTAGTCTTTCTCTATATCATGTTATAAGTCATTCCCTCTTTTGTATTTAATTTATAATGAACATAAGATGGCACATGGGCATAGGCTAGACATTGTTTAATAAAGAATTGTAATTGTAATTTTCTCCTTAGGTTTATTTGAAGTAGCCTCTAATTTTTAAAAGATCCCATCCCAAGTTCAAATCTCCTTAATACCTTAAAATATATAATAAATAAATAAAAATTAATTTAACATGAAATTAAAACAAATTACTTAAGAAAATTTATGCATATTTCATGCACATCAGTAGTTCCTAGCACATCTCTAAAAGATATGGCAAATATAATGATGTAGATATATTATTTATAATCAATAAATTCATAGATAATAAGCTTAAGAAGTGTAAGGAGGCATGTACTGGTAAAAGTGTTAATAAAAAATGATTTAAGTATTAATGTGTTACTAGAGAAGATGTTAAATTTGCTAGAAATGGGGCATACTCTAATGAGTCCAAGTTAAGTTATTATGATAACTTTTGATGGAGCCTAAAGAGTAATAATTTGACATATTGACATGGAGATAATATTGGACCCATTAACTTCTTAATATTTTTTAGATAATTGATATTACTTTGCTTAAACCATGCTGCTAAGGAAATTCTAACCATGTTTAGGGTGAATTGGAATGCTAGATTGGATAAAAGTAACACAATAAATTTTAGGCTACTAGGAATCAAATTGAGATGTCGTTCAACGAATTTGGAGTATATTGTAAGTTTGATACACTTTAGTATATGGAATTAAAGGAGTATAGTAATGCTCTGATTGAATTCACTATAGAGCTTAGTAACCATATCTCTTGGGAGTTTTATAGTTCAATTTCTAAAAGCAAGAGAACTTATGTCTTATTCCCCTTTAATATTTACATAGTTAATTTCACACGTCATTTTTAGGAGGAGGCAGAAAAATGGTAAGATAAACCCTAACCAATATGTTTTACTTATAGTGTATAGTCAAACTAAAATAATGTAACCTAGACTATTGTTTTTTTCAAAAACTTAGAACATATGGGAGCCATGAAAAAGAAAGTCTTTTGTAGCATTAATTACTTAACTAAGTTGACAAAGAACCTTGGTCATTTTGACCCTTTTCTAAGGCTAACCATAAGTTGTTGTATGGCTTTGTTGAGTTATATAAGATTAGTCAATAAGGTTAGTAGAGTCTAAATGTTGGTTATGATAAAGATAAATAGAGAGAGATAGAGAGAAAAAGAGAGGAAGATAAGGGGAGAAATGGACAGAAAGAGAGAGAGGGAGAGAGGATAAAGTCAAGAAGTAAAGACCTATCCATGTTAGAGTTAAATAAGGTCAGTTGATAAGGTCAATAGGGCCTAAATTTTGGTTATAAGAGAGATAGAAATAGAGATAGAGAGATATAGAGAGAGAGAGAGAGAGGGAGGCAGAGGATAGAGAAAAGGAGTAAAGCCTTATCAATCGTAGAGGCACATTCCAAAAATAAGACAACAAAGGAGTACAGAAATGTCCAACCTATAGCCCAACAATTGTAGTAAGAGAGGATTGACAAGACTATTCTTGATCCTCAGAATGAGCAGTAAGGATAGACTTCTATGTTATAGAAGATCTAGTGGAAATTGGAAAAAGTAGGTATAATAGTTAAGACAAATAGAGCAACAGTTATATGCTTAATTTTAATATATAGATTACTCTGAATAAACTACCCAATCCTGACAATGTTGGAGGAGGAGAGTGATTATGATGATGAACTTATTAAGGATTTATCTTTTATTTTATTTTCTTTTTATTATGACATGTATATTTTCATGATGTGTTCTTCCATTTTACAATTAAACTATGTGTTTTATTTTCATTATATCATTTTTATGTTCAATACTTCATTTTGGTTTGTTCTAATGTTAAGTTTCTATTGTGTTTTATTATTTTTGTATTTTCTTTAGATTTATTTATAATTTATAAAAAAATTATAGATGATGACGATAAATACCTTGGACAACATAAGGCAAATAAGAGTCAGAGAAGTTTCTAGTACTTTTTTTTGTTATTATATTTATTTTCTTATTGTTTATATTTATTTTTATATATGGTATATTAAGGAAATGTTGAACTCAAATGTAGGAAGGGAATCAATTGATTTATAGGCCTTGTTTTTTTTAACTTATCAATATTATTGAAATTAGTTTAAAATGGAAATTCCTGAAAAAAATTTTGTTAATGAAAGAAGATTGATCAAGATGACATATTATAAGTTTGGCTATTTTGTGATTAAATTAGTTTAGGTCAATAGTTATAAGTACTAATAATTATATTAGTTGTAATTTGCCTAAATAATCTTGACAATGGATACTTAATTTCTATCATGATATTTTTTTTACAATTTAGTCATATCATCGAGTCAGAAGTGAATTCTTTCCAAGAATTTTAGTATCCCATTAAAATATTGATAAAAAGTATTTGATTAAGTGAAAATAAATGAAATTTTCGTTAGCTTTAAAGCTTGGAAGTTAAAAAATAGTGTTAGTAGCTAATAGTGACTAAACTAAGTAATCTGAATTACTTATAATAAGATGTTTTCTTTCATTTCAAAAGTTTAGGTGAATTTCAAACAAGCCTCTAAATTCTTCTTCGTAAATTCAAATTTAACTTTTTATTTGTCTATTTATTCGAGTTATTAAAATGTTTAAAAGTTACAACATCTTTCTCATATATGTCTACTTTATGCATTAGTTTGAAATTTATAAATTAAGTTGATGTTTGAAGGATTTATTGGTTAATTTGAATTAATTTATGAATTAGTATAAATATAAATGCCTAATTAATTGATGAATGATGCAGCTAAGTGTCTACATAATTAAATGCCTATTTCTTTATGTTTTTTCATTGTAATATCCTCTATAAGGATTGTTTGTATCATTAAATTCTTTTTGGAATGAATTATTTAATTTTAAAGAACAACAAAATGCATTATGGATAACCTTGATTATTTCAATTGATTTGTTGAATTATTCCTTAAAGGACTGCCTTTTTAAGTTAAAAGTCATGGAATTGATTTGCTTGAGGATAATAAAAAAGGTTAAGTGTAAGTATAACATATTTTCTTAAGTATTTTGCTTGATTTTAATGCTAAACTACTTTGTTTTAGTTAGTTTTTGATATCTTTTTAAGTAATTATGAAAACTAGACCTTAGAATTTTATTATTCAAGAAGTAAAAGTAATTCCATGTAAAAACATAAAATAATTTTCATTTTTTGGAAGAATATCGTATAGACCACTCTTATTTGCTAGCTTAAAATAATTTGCAATTCTTGGAAGAATATTGTAACACCCCTACTACTATAAGGTACATACCGGAACACCCTTATGACGTTCTAGTACATACCCTATAACAATGGTGTGTTAACTATCACACTTTTACTTTATTACATGATAATTAATCCAACTTAATCATGGCATCAACTATTATACAAAAAAGTCACCAAATTTTAAAACAAATTTCCTCTTTTCATTTCATAAATCTGAATGTACATACATTGTAGCTTTCAAAAATCTGTACATGTACATCATCATATCCTAATACAAATTATACTGCATGAAAGAGGAAATACAAAAGATCTAACTAAATCCTTCAGTCTAGCTGACTGACCTTTGAGTCATATCTTCTTTACAAAAGTACAAGAATTAAGCTTCTTGTATGGTCTCTCAGTAGCTAGAATCTTCTCTCGATCTTGAAATGTCAACGTGCAATTTTGGGTGAGTTTTGCAAACTCAGATTAGGTAACCATCATCGATGGTTCACTCAATTCATGCAACATATCATTTCACATAACAAATAATTCACATCATTGCATTTTTTTCATATAATATCACATATCACATTTTCATTTAAGATTAAGACAATTGCATTTCAATTAACTAAACATACTTAATAAAAATGTATATGAAATGCACATGTGACTCTTTATCAATTATTACGTTATTGTGACCGAGTGCCTAAACTATCCCATATCTATTGTAGGTATCGGGCTCATTTATACTGTCCCTTATCCGTTAGGGATATAGGGCTCATTGTACATAGTGAGTCTTTGGCTTTTAATCACATTCAGAGTTTTGAGCTCGTTTTCAGTGGCTACTCAGGCTATAACTCTCATTATCTGTCATGCATTCATGTATGGAATGCATCTCATAATCAATCAATCAATTCAAGAAACAATTAGTTGTTCCCATTCACATATAAGTAGCACTTCAATAACTCATCCATACATCACAATCATCAGACCTTCGTGTCCAGATTTCAATAAACAACATTACACATTCATAGGATAAGTCAAAACAGAATTTAACACAACAATAATTGAGTGAGACCATCTAAGTTACTCACCGCTTGCTTTCGAAGCTATTGCCTTGAAGTTTCGGCAATGTCTGGATGTTGACGTTCCAATTGCTCCTCTAAAACAAGCAATATACACACATCATACTTTAGAATAATTATAAGTATTCATTATGCACATGTATGTATATGAAATATGTACAATGAATATTCATGATAATCCCGGGTATCTTTCCATTATTTTAGTCACATAATCATGCATATTTCCAAACTCATATAAGTACCATTTATACTTATGGTTTATACCTCAATAAAACCATAAACATCAAAATTCATAACTCATTTCTTCAATTCAGATTTTTCCTAAGACACACATTCGGGTCAACTTTCGAAGTTCTTTCTGACCTAGAAAATGAAGTCATTTGAGGATACTTTCTTCTAGAAAATTGTTCTTCTATCTCTTACGTTTCTAATGAAACCAAGATCATCCAATTTGGTTTCGTATCCTATGAATTATGCTCAAAATACTACAGACTATGTATAATTGAACTTTTGGCTAGTTCATGATCACACCCTCAATTTATACAACTCATAAATTTCAACTCAGATATCTAAAAATTACAAACGTCATACCAATTGAAAGATAAGAGAATGAACTACAACTTTTGTGAAGACATCTTCGCCTGATTCAGCATATATCCATTTAGTTTTTATGAAAACATCAAAACAAAATTTCTGTCTCGGGTAGTACTATAACCTCAATCTAGACTCAATTTCGAACCAAAATTTGAAAGTCTTATAGACAGAATTAAATTTAGATTTCTTCAAGAAAGTTGTAGCATTATGTCTCTATTTTAATTTGAATTAAGAATCAACTCATTTAGACATCTACAGCTCAAGATATCATCACAAAACCAACATATGTTTGAAAGGCGTCTCCCGCGTATCACCTTCGAAGTTGTGATCGCAACGCATCGTGATCACGACTTTCATAGTGACGCCGCATTCATCGCGATCGCGACCTATCGCGACTGTGACAGCTTCTGCAGAGTCACGATCGCGACCTGCATCTAGCCGAAGCACCTTCTTTCCCTTTTTTTTTCTTTTCCGAATTTCACATCTAATTTACACCTAGAAAATGAGGTTTTTTGGCAAAGTCATCTTCTAAACAATTGTTCATCTATGTCTTAAGATTCTAATGAACTTAATGTCATACAATTTGGCTCAGTATTCTAAACATTATACACATTTTACTCCACACTGTTCAGAAACAGAGATAAAATCTGAAACTCAACTTCAAGACAATTTTCAACACTTTTAGAGACAGAATTCAATAATCCCATTATAATGGGAGAGATGATTAGAGTAAAACTTCTAATTAGTACATAAAAAGTATAAGTCCTTTGGCTAAAGAGGTTCTTTAACTTTGGTTTCAAGCAGACCAACCATCCAAGGTTACTTTTCTTTGACAATTTCCTTCACTATGGACTTTTTTAGAGGGTCATTAAGCCTCTAGTGTCCAAACGAGGACTGTGATTGATAGGTGCTTAATTAATTGTGAAATTATTCCATAACATTTAGAAATTATTGACATGAAATTACTTAAGATACTCACTTTGACTCATATATAATTTTAGGTACAACTCGAAAGCAAAGAAGTTAAAGTGAGTCGAAAGCTTTATCTTTTGTCCATTTTCTGAAGCTTAATTTTTGCTGGTCTTCATAGAGCAAGAAGAAGAAAAATAAAGACAAGAAAAAAATGAAACCATAAAGAAGATGAATAAAAGTGTCTTATGGTGGTGAATGTTTTATGCAAAGGTGCAGCACTAAAACACAGAAGACGAAGGTGAGTAAAATGGCAATGTAGCAGACGTTGAAAGCATATATCAATACGGCAACAACAAAGTTCAAAATGTATCACAAAATTTTATGATTGCACAAAATTTTAGAATTGAAACCAAAGTTGATATCACAATTAACAAACCCTCAAACTAATCCCAAAAATAATCAAATAAAGATAAGAATTTAACCCCCTTTGCCCTTTCTCTATTTTTTCTCACTTTTGGACATTGCAATAGCACTCACTATCTCTTCTCTATCTCATGTATGGAGCAAGGCTCTAATGAGCTATTTTTAGGCTCCTCTAGCTTATAATTCAAAATCCTAATTGAACTGAACAAACTATATCACAGCTTATCCTAATCAGATTATATCACATTATCTAATAAGATAACATCCCTGTCTAAATAGGACTCTATCTGATAGGATTTATATGGATCATTACTAACAAGATAAAAGATTAAATTTAACTGGGAATGATACATCCCTATCCATGAAAATATTCACTATCTTCAGATGATCCTCCCACTTGATCTTTATCTTTTAAAGTTAACGTCTATCTACTGTAATCTTATCCGCTACATCATCCAAAATCTCAAAATAGGGGTGGATACTCAACACATATCTCTCATTTTTCCATGAATCAAATCCTTCAACTTGCATCTTTAATTGCAAAATCAATGACAATTCTCAATCTAGAATTGGAATTATTTATGGATTTGTAACTGCTCTGACACCATGAACTAGACTAGATTTTCAAATATCAGAGAAAAACTCTGTCTATTTCTTTATTAAAACTAAAACCAATATATATATATAGGTTTTAGTTTTAATAAAGAAATATATATACAACAGCTACTCAAAGCTAAGAAAAAAAACATGAATTGTTATACACGTCTAACAAATCAATCAACAACTAATGCTAGCTGGTAGTAACTAAATCTAGAAAATCAATACGAAAACTAATAACTTAAACTACTAAATATCTTTATAGTATCATGTGCTAAGATTTGTGAAAGAACTCTTGAAAAATATCCCTTTTATGTACATTGAATATGTTTAAGAAGTGAAGAACACGAAGTGAGTGGCTAAATGATGTCCAATAAAGAGAACATCACTTAAGTAGAATATAAGGTAGTGAATAAGATCTATTGAAAAGCACTAAAAATGTACCAATACTATAAGTTCCAACAATCCAGTTTGTTAATTTTATATTAGGGAACTCTTGATATTCTAAATTTAGGTATAAGATGTGAGGAGTAACTGGGTAACAATGGCAAATAGGGAAAAGGTGTTATAGTTACAAAGGAACTATTGACAAATATGAAAAATAGGAGAGCAGTGTAGCAAACAAAGTTGCTAATACAACTAACAACTTTACTACAAACGATGGTACATACCCCATTATAAGTCATACATACCCCATTATAAGTCATACACCAAATGGTTCCTTATAAAACAAGACTGATAACTAAATTTCCACTGAACATAACCAACTAAAAGGAGAGTGCTTGTGGTAACAAGTTGACTGTTATCAATGATAGCTTCCACAAAACATGAGACATAAAAAGAGGGTACTGAATTCAGTAATGGACTTGATTTTGGGATGGTAAAATATTGATACTAATCAATATCAAGTACTGTTTCAAGTAATTTTTTAAAATTATAAAATAATTCAAAATTTTATAAAATTATAAAACATTCCCTTAATGTATTGTGTTATGTATGAAAAATAGTAAAGAAAAATTTTGAAAAAAGTAAATTTATACTTCTATTATAGGTTTAAATAACTAACCTATAGTATTATGTTGTTACAAGAAATGCATATAGAATGATCCTTCTTAGCAAGGTCTAAGAGTAAACGTAAATTAAATATGAAAATGACATTCATATGCAGACAGTAGCTGAGATAGAGGCTCTAGAATAGTCTAAGTGTTATAGTAACTATTAGAATACATCTCTATCATGCTTCTTGAATTTGAATTTTCAAGATGATAATTAAGACCTAGTTTTCATAAGAGCTAAGCTACTAACGGATTTGTTTATATATATATATATATTTATCTTCCTAAATTTGACCAATTTATCTAGGACATCATGACCACTAAAAATGCAAGATCCCACTAGAAAATAGCTTTAGCTTTTATTCATCTTTTCAAGTTTCAAGTGCAGACTGCCCAAAGTTCGAACTTCAGAAAACTTAAAAGTCTTGTAGGACAGTTGGCGTTGGGCTTAGATGATAGGATAAGGCAAACACAACTGGCAGTAAAGATGGGCAACATACATGATGATGTCTCGACTAGTTGTGGATCTACAGGTTGGAGGCTGGCTATTGGAGAGAACAGAGAGAGCAGAAAGTGCATAACCAAAAGAGAGAGTAGAGAGACCATGAGCCAGACGAGAAGAGAACCGAGAAGTTGCTAGAAGCTAGAAATAAAGAGAGGAGAGAGGGACGATCGAGAATGCAGAACAGATGGATCACCCGTTCCATTATGTTGTTACATGAGCATTATTAATCTAATAAATGGGATCTCCTACATTACCCCTAATATGTGGAAGCAGCGACATAATTTCATAGAGTTATTCGGTCTGAATGCTACATGAAGAACATAAGCCAAATGAAGAAACAGGAAGACCTAGGATGTAGAAGAGCATAACATGATTGATTCAACAGATTTGGATTCCTATATATATACTCATGTAGTACTTTACTTCATTATACGATATCCATCTATATAGATATCATCAACACCCAGAAAGCCTTATATTCTGGAAGAAGCTTGTACAGTTTGGGAAGAGGTTTTGATTGATCGAAAAGAAGAATCCACTTCAACCAATATGCCCTTGGGTACGACCATATATAACATAGAAATCACTAGCTACTTCCCATTTTGTTTTAGGGTTCTTCTTATTTGTAGGTCATTTATGGCACGCAGGAAGGGCTCGTGTAGCTACAACAAGATTTGAAAAAGGAATTGATCGTGACTTTAAACCTGTTCTTTCCATGACTCCTTTTAACTAACTGAAATAAGAGATCCAATACTTTAAGTAGGAATCAATTGGATTCTACCATACATATTGATTAAGTCGAACAAGTCATGCTTAAACTTAATAAAGTATTCCTTTTTCTTTTCATTACTATGTCGGTTATTAAAATCAGATCCTCTTGTCTAGGACTCAGACCTTGATACTAGTCCATAATGATCAAAGTCAAATCATTAGCCTATTAATGAAGCAAATTCAATGAAACAACAATTGGTACCATAGAGAAGCGATCATAAACTGGAGAGTTTTGACCAATTTGAAAGATCATTTAATGTAGTTGAAATAACAGAAATTGGGGTTGGTCGATTAAGTAAGGGAAACTCATTGAATTCATAACTGTCTCAATAAATATATCGGCGTTTTTTTATGGATTGCCATTTCAAATATTGCTCCTATTGGACTTCTTATGTTAGAATATGGATCAAATAATAAATATTCCTTTTTAGGTGGGCTACGAGCTGCTGCTCAATCTATTAGTTACGAAATACCCTTAACTCTCTGTGTATCATCCATAGCTTTGCGCGTGAGTCGCTAAAACATAAGCTTTTACCTATTTTTTTAACTTAGAATGATAAAATAAAAGAAGTCGAAATGAGTTGAATAGGATATCTTCATTTTTTTTATTCATCATTTGGGTTAATGAATTTAATTTGATGGTTATATGAGTGAAAGAAAACAGCTTCTAAACGTGCAGTAAAAAAATTGAGGCTCATTTCTTATGTACAAGAGTAAAACAAAAATAAATATAAGAAAACTAGATTGGGTGCCCCAAGATTCGTTGATTAATCATCCTAACTTGAAGCGGGTTCAAAAATAAGTTCTATAGCCTTATTGAGTTTTTACTATTATTTATTTATAAGAATTACTCTAAGTTTAATGTATATAAATTACTTTAAGTTTAACGGACGATTGAGAAAGAATAGAAAATTGTTGGAATCCCATATTGGGGAGTCCAACTGGATAGGATTTTAGAATACTTTCTAATTTTTTAATTGACATAAACCCAAGACCTGTAGTAAATTATTAAAATGTAAATTATTCAAGTAAGGAAGATGATACATTAGAAATGGTAGAGATAGCTCAGCTGGTATAGCAGAGGACTAAAAATTCTCATGTCACTATTTCAAATATGGTTTTTGACATATGATTTATTTGTATAGGAGTATCTATTTTATTCTAGAACTTAATTAAATGATATAGATCAACATATAGATTCTATTATAAGAAATAGTAGAGATCCTTATCCATAGGATCCATAAAAAGTAAATACATGAATGAAAACATAATAATAAACCCTAAGAACAGAGGAAGAAACAAAAGGTGGTAGATGGTACATTAGCATTTAGGGTTTTTTTTTAGTCCTTAACTTGATAAAAATTGCATTTTAGCCCTAAGTACTAGCTGATATTCTATGTATCAATCGATCTGGGTACTTACCCGTACCAAAGTCTGGTAATAAATATAATTATATAATATCTACATAATATTATAAAATAAATAATAAATTTAAAAACATGCAATTAACTATTTTGTAACATAAACATATAATCTTCTATAGATTTAATGATGAAAAAATTTTATAATCATTATTAATATCAATTGTCCGACAATAGATTTATCGTAAAACGCACCCTCAAGACTTGGTCCATATAGTTCCTCAAGACTCAGGAGTCGTTTCAACAATTTCTGACACTTCCATGCTACTTCAGCCACTCGTGAAATGTGTCGCACCTAACCAATCAAAAAGATTCGCCAGAAGTAAATAGTAAGCATACAAGAAAATTTAAGGATGAAATCTTTTGTACCCACTAGTCTAGTCTTTAATAACTCTATTTTATACGATCTTATTTACATATTTATTTAGGTCCTACTTATTTATGTAAATGAGGTTGCGTAGAACAGAATTGATACAGACTAATAGGTACAAAGGATTTCATTTCGAAAAGGGATCAAATCTTTTGTATTTACTAGTGTAAAATAAAGTTGGTAAATACTAATGAGTATAAAAGATTTCGTTCTAGAAAGGGATTAAATCCTATTTACCTACTACCCTGTACAAACTTCACTCTACACGATCTCATCTGTAGATTTATCTGGTCTAATGCATCGTCCAGCTAGTTAGAGCTTAGAAGTAACCCTACTTCTGGAATCTGAATTTTAACCAGAGCCAGTTACAGCTAACAGAGTCATGAGGAACAGGTCGAGCACAACGTTGGAAAAGCAAACTTGGAAATTTGATGGTAAGTGAAACTAAAATTACTAGCCATGACATAAGACAAGACATATCACTAGGTTTCCGGAGAACGATCAATAACATATCAGGTGCGACCAGTCGTATCATCAATACTATTCGCCTTCAGGCGTTCCCAACTTGTCTGACATTGCTGCGCCACCTGAGACAACGCATTGTGAGAAGAACCACCTTTACTCAACGCCTTCTCCCCACTGAGCTTCAGTTCTTTAACCCTGTTTCTGATTTTCGCTCCTTCTTCGTCGACCAGAATTGTTCTTATTAAATTTTCGATCTCTTCCCTTCCGATCACTTCCTTCGACGGCAGAGCTTTTGATCTGATGGCTATGCCAAGCTCCTCCGCTAACAATGTCGCGTTCAATCGCTGCTCGGCGTACAAAGGCCAAACAATCATTGGCACGCCATTGGTTATGCTCTCTAACACCGAGTTCCAACCGCTATGTGACAAAAATCCTCCAACAGATGGATGGCTCAAAATGTCCGATTGAGGACTCCAATGTGGTATCACCATCCCCACCTCTTTGGTCCTCGTTAAAAACCCTTCTGGCAAGTAAATTGACATGTCATCTCCGCCGTTCCCCGTGGTGAAAAACGACCCATCTCTGCCTTTAATGGTGGGTGGTCGAACAACCCAAATAAACCTCTGTTGGCTTCGCTCAAGAGCCCAAGCGAGCTCGGTCATTTGCTCGCGTGACAATGTTCCACCACTCCCAAAAGAGACATAAACTACTGAAACCTTTGGTTGTTTGTCTAGCCAATTGTAAATTTGAAGCCTCGTACTCGGTGATTCGATGGTTCGAGTAAACGGCCCAACTGCAAAGACCGGTACTTTAACTACCTGTCCCATAAGGTCACTGTCTCTAAATGCTCCAAGAGTTGTGGACTGCAAATCTTCCCAGATGTTCATCAAAATCCCATCACATTTCGGAATCTCTACTCCCATGTGAACATACTCCAAGTACTGTTGGTCGGAGCGGTCAATCATCGGATCAACTACATCTTCAGGTCGAATCGGACGACAACCAGGAATTAGGAATGGCTCCGTTTGATCTATATACTCTCCTTTCACCACCTTATCAAGTATTGGAACGTACGTAGTTAGTGCAACGAACGATGCGTTACAAGGAAAGTACACAAACATTGGAATTCCAAGTTCTTTTGCAATGACCAAAGATTCTGACCCAAAAAAGTCAACGATCACCGCTGACGGACGAATCTTTAAGGCATATATCGCAGACCTGAAGATGGGTCTAATTTCACGCATCATAACGCAAAGTTTTGCGACGACGGCTGTACCAGGACCAATGAGGCCTGAGATGTCAACGGGTGGAAGCTCGACGACTTCGACCAGTTTTGGAGTCATTGCCGATTGGAGAACTCGAGTCTCGGCCGGCGATGAATGAGATGCAACTACAAAGACGGTCACGTCAAAGCTGAAGAGAGTTACTAGACGTTTTCCAAGCTCAAGTACGGGAATCAAATGACCCAATCCAGGGCTAGATAACAACACTAAGTGGGGTTTTGAGCCAGCGTTTTCCATGGATATACCGTGAAGAGAGTCTGTACTCTCAAGTTAATAAGAACAGGAAAAGTTGTGTTGTCGTAGTAACTACTAGGGGTATATAGTGGTGTAGATGTGGCCAAGACGAAAAGTTATTTATTCACGTTGGTTCGTCATCGTGTAATATACACCGATACCGTAGCTATCTTTTGAGTGAATATATTTTGTCTTCTTAGTTCAGCAAACCAACTAAAACAAATTTAACTTATGCTATGTGTTGTGACATAGTATGACAGCAATATAACTAGTTAAACAAATCTTTTATTTTAGTGCCTTTTAAACCTCAAGGGTCCTAAAACTTGCGTCCTGAATTTCTATTTGATCATCCATTTCCGTATAGTATAAAATTTTTCTATAACTTAAGAAATTTTAGAAAATTTCTTTCTAATTTTAATTTTTACTAATAATTTTTTAGAAATTATTCTCTTAACTTTGGTTAAAAATAATGATAAAATATAGATATTATGAATATCATATGTGCAATAACCAAATCTAATTTATATAACAATTCAATACAACTTTTAATCTCAAACTGGACTACCTAAATTTGATTTAAGTTAAAAGATTTATTATAATTATTTTAAATTATTAATTTAAGATGAATGCGTTAATAATATTTAATTAGTTCATGTATGGTGTTCATATTGCATATATTTCGTCGTTATTTTTTAATTAAAGTTTAAGAGACAAAGTTTTTTAAAAAAATAAATAAACAAAAAAACAAAAAATATATAATATAAAAAAAGTCTATATTTTTAATCCTCAACAGAAACAGGCAAATAGACACAATTGTTTCGTATATCTCCAGCGCATAAGGAATATACTCGTACATTTTTAAATGAGCTAGTATTTGATTAGTTGAACAACTTCACCTTATTAAACACCTAACCCCATTTCTCCCCATAGTATTGATTCGTCTTCATCCAATGAACAGTTTAGCTATTGAGTAAGAAAGTAGAATGGCTTCAAATTATAATGTTTGGAAATTGGAATCAGCCATAATTTATTGTACAATTGAAAGAGAATATACTGTTCCCTCCCAATACTGCACTTACGCCACTTTTCAACTAATGAATACTTACCTAATACAAGATATGGTGGCACATAACTCCAAAAAGTAGCTATTGGTGCTAAGTGCATTTATATCATGCAGTACATTCGACCTTTACAACCTTAATAAGAAAAGAGGTTATCGCGGGTCGACGCCTAAAAGCTTATGTTGCAGGACAGTTCTCTTTTATGGAACTCAAAAGAGTTTTGGTTACTATAACCGAAAAAAAGGTCTTTACGTGGAAAAGCGGGGAAATAATAGTAATTAGAGATGTAATGTTGGTAATTTTTATGACTATAAACTCCAAATTCTAAATGTTCTCTATTATTGTAAAATTGCATTAATAGAAGATCGTCTCCTTCAGTTCAGAAAAAGAAAATCAAATATTGTCATTAATTATTAAAAATATTATTTTTCTAAATTTTAATCTTTGGGAATGAAACGCATTATTTGTTTTCTTAGCTTTGTTACATTTATTTACTTTATTTATCCAATGATAATGATTATAAATTTTCAAGACAAATGATACAATAAAAAATATTTAAAAATAACAATTTATCAAATGTCCAATATTTTTACAAATTTTTATAACAGTAAGAAAATTTAAAGATGACACCATCATATTTTTAATCAAAAAATAGTTTACATTGACAAGATGCATTTTTTAAAAATATGAAATTTAATTAACAAATTTCAAAAAATTATCATTATTGTAAACAAATTTTAAAAACTATGGTGATTGTTAAATCGAACATATATTAGAAATATTAAAATATTAATTACATTCTTTTATAAATTGTTTTTATCTATATTTATAATATTTGCAAACAAATATGATCATAGTCATTCAGAAACAACCTCTTCATAAGTTATGAGTAAGGCTGTGTGCTATTAGACTTCCCTAAACCTACATTTTAACGAAATTTTTACTGCATTATTGTGATTATTATTCAAACAAATAAGAAGATTATTTTTTTATCAAGTTATTAGTTAATTTTTTATCTCATCCTTTTTATATATCACGTCCTTAAATAATCTTCTATAAATTCAAAAGTGAAATAAATTTTAAATAAAGGGAAGAACTAGAAATATAAAATAACAAGAATTTAACAATAAAGAATATATAACAACGTTATAGGATGTGTAGATGATAGCAATTTTGAGATTTTTAATAGTAAAGCACCGTCTGAAAATTCTTGAAAATTAATGATTTATTTTATCTCAATAGTTGTCAATTTCTTAATCATATACACTTACTTGAGTTTAAAAGAGAAGAAAGTTCCATTGTGATTACAAAATTTTCCATGTTTGAATTTCATATTTTGGCGACAGATTTGGACACTCATCTACCTTAATTTTTTGTTACAATTAATTTGGATTACAATAGTTTTAATTTTGCATATAGATTAATTTAAAATTTTTAGACATCAATTTTGTACTTTAGGAAATTTTGAGTTAAATTGAAAAAGAAAATAAAGATAAAAGAGTCAAATTTAAAATTTGGAGAAGTCTTAGTTTGAAGAGTCAACAGAATGGGCTTAAAGAAATCGTCGCGAAATCTTAGTAACAAAATACTATAGGTGACGTTTTTACAAAATCATCGCAAATTATGTTTCACAACAGGTAGAATATGTAGGCAAAAAAGATACATGACGATAGGTAGAATCGTCGTCAATGATATTTTGTTACACTTTTCTTTTGTGATTAAATGTTATTAGCTACGATACAGTAAATGTAGATAATAACATTAACTAACTAATTTATAATCATCGCTTAACATTATTTGCGACGATTTAATATTCGTGCAAAAGTTTTTTAGCTATGTTTTATACTTTTTAACAAAACTTATTGGCAACGTTTTCCAAAACATAGCTAAAAAGTTTTTGTGATGATTTTTTATTTTTTAATAAACATTATTACTAAAAATTTTATCATATTAATTATAATTATTGGTCATATTTTTAATCCATATTATTTTTTGTAATATTTAGTTTTTTATAATTTTTATACAAAAATATAATTAGAAATTAGAAGAA
The DNA here is from genome assembly GCA_027576715.1 of Erythroxylum flavicans. Lineage (NCBI taxonomy): Eukaryota > Viridiplantae > Streptophyta > Magnoliopsida > Malpighiales > Erythroxylaceae > Erythroxylum > Erythroxylum flavicans. Next base: position 26,004,417 of record JANZXP010000194.1, on the reverse strand, counting down.
TTTTATATAAACAATTAAATATCATTAAATGTTAATTACAAATGTTAACAAAAATACTTATGTACAAACTAAGATTGTTTTTCATTATTACTACTATTTACATAATTTTGGCCAAGTATTTGTTTGACTATCTTTTCAAGCTTAATCAACTTTTTTTTTGATAAATCAGTAATTAAATTGATAAAGAAACAAAAAAAGGTTATTTACATCTCACGAGAATGCCTTGTACGCAATTCTCTGTCTTGCACAATATGAGCAACCTCCTCAAAGAACAAGAAGCATTTTGCAAGAAAAGACTCTAAGATACCTCCTAAAATACCCAGAACAAATATGTACCATCCCAATTGAAATCAGATACTTGCAAGCATACCTATCAG
>JANZXP010000194.1:25904620-25942935 GCA_027576715.1 Erythroxylum flavicans | reverse complement strand
CAGTTCGCGTCTGCATTAGTGTTTTCTTATTTCTGTATAAAATTGTGTATTATGAACTTTTGTACAAATGATTCTGTTATTTATAAAGTCAAACTGACTTAAGTGCTTTCTATTTGTGGAAGGGCCCAAGTGGTTAATAAAAGTTACTATTGATTTCATTTTCTGTATCAAATGATTATAAAAACAAAGTGGAACGTTTTAGTTACTGATTTTTTTGTACTTTATGTTGTAAAAAAAATTTATATCGACTGTTTGATTGTTTAGTGATGTGGCAAACCACCCTCGCGGGGCACGGACTCGGATATCACTGTCGATATCGGGTTCGGGTCCAGCGGGAGTGGGGTGTTACAATTTGTGTATGATGGAATGGATATAAAGATTCATTTAGATGTGGAATGGTTATTAGGATGTTTCTTTGGTGTTATTTTAGTGTTATCTTGCATAGAATTGGTTGAATATTACAAGAAAGTATTGTGTAGTGGAATTTTATCTAGGGTTTATTTGAGTCGGTCCCATTGTTTGAGTCATAACTCAGCCTAAAGACCTCTAAATTGTGTGATGTTAGTTTCATATGAAACCTAAGACACAGAGATAAATATTTCTAGAAGGGACTTTGACTTAATTCTGGCAATATGACCTTAGCAATTGAGTTAAAAAAAGGTAGTATGAATGGAGAGAGTGTCTGTCATGACCATGGAATTGTTTTTATTTCTGATTTATACTGCATTTTATCTGAACCTTTATGAATGAATATGAAAGTTTTCAAACACCTAGAAGTAAATGAAATAGGACTTATCACATGTGAATTGAGAGACTGAACATTGGAATATAATATTAAGCATAATGCATTCCAAAGAAAATTTACATGTACATAAATGATTTGTATGCATATTCATTACTCATAAGTGTATAGTATGATTATACAAGTCTGATTTTGATACCCTTATAATGGTGGTAAGCCATAAATTGCATGTATAGATGCAAGATTTTATGACTTGAAATATATTTCATATGAATTGTTAATATTGAATTGTGAAATCTGCAAATGGTTAAAGGAAATGCTATAGTGTCACTCTATTATCTTGGTTGTGGATAAATATGCATGCCTATAGGGTTACAGAGCAGCTGCTACAGTTTGATACCTTCGAGTATCCACAATTTGATACATTTGGGTATTTACAATTTGATATCTTCGGATATCTACAGCACCCATTATCCACACCCACAAAAAATATGCAGGTCTAACACGAAAAGTGAAGTGAAGAGATATAAATAAGAAATACAGTAGGGCAACATAAATAATCAGTATATAAATGAGCATTTGCATTTGTATTGATAATTTGTATCATTGAGTGTTGAATATCGAAGTTTGAGTTTTGATGGTGAATTTATGGTATATGAAAAAAATATTGAAGCATGTTTGCATTATTTATTTGATTAAGTATGCCATCATTGTTTATATTTGTGCGATATTCATAAATGTATGTGCTTGGTGGATGACTACTGTGAGTGGTCATCCAAACTAAGTGTTTCCCCACTAAGCTTTCAAGCTTAGCACGGGTGTTAATTCATGTAGTTCTAAGTCATAAGAGTGAGGTACAAGGAACATCTGTAGGGTCCAAGACCAATAGATAGAAGAAAAAGTCCTTATGGAAGGCATTTTTAGTTAAATATGAGTGTACATATAATGGTTAAAGGAAATTGTATGTTTTCTTTTAGATTACCATGTAAATGTAAAAATGTTTTACTACTGTTAAGTGATAATGTTAAGCATTGGGGAGTTTTGTAATGTGTATATGTATAGCATTGAACCAAAATGCATATCATGAATGTATATATAGGAAATTGGTTGTCTTATGTATGGATAGTTGTAGGTTCTGTATAGGGGTTATTACAATTGGGGTTTCCACATCTTCTTCTATATCCAAAATGAAGAAGTCTGAGGGAAAGGTAAATTTGTCAAATTAAACTTGGACATATTTAATGATACCTTTCAGTCGATGAACTGATCGGTCCACTATCTTCACAAATATCTTATTGGGTATTATCTCTCCTACCACCAATTTTTGGCTTATAGTATAAGGCATCATATTTATGCTCACCCCAAATCAGCAAATGCCCTATCTATTTTAGCACCACTAATAATGCAGGGGATGTAAAAATCTCCTGGATCCTCCTTCTTCTGTGCTACAATGGGGTTTCTTTCCTTTGCTAGTTACTTTTGTAACTTCTCTTTGATCGATTGCATTAGTGTGAGCCGCATCTTTAATTGTTCTATTATGTCCATAATGTCATTTAGTTTGGTGTCTTTGGACTTCCTCATTACCTTAATTAGATATGGAGTCAGAGACTGGTACTTTTTCATTTCATGTAGATTGTACTTGGCCAGCAGGGAATTTTCCTTATTCTTTTGGCATTCTGTTTTCCCTTTGTCCCTTATTGACTTCCACTGTGCTAAAATAGTGTAAGGAATTTTAGATTGATGCTCCTCAATTGGCTCCAATTTAAGTTCACTTTTAAAGAAAAATTTGTATGCTTTTTCCTTTTCCTTTTCTCTATCTTATCTCGTTTAGTCAAGCTTCTCCTCATTGGGCTAGGTGATAACTATGATTCTTTACTTTGGGTTAGACTCTGTATTAGTTGGGAGGGTTCCTACATTTAGGACAATAACGCTTCTTCCAATTGGCCTATTTGGACTTCTAGGTTGTGTATTGAGGAGGCATGATTTTTTGTTACTTGCCCGACCTTGCCTTCAAGCCTTTTATGTGCATCTTCCATTACTCCAATTTTGTCCAGAATCTTGTCTAATTTGGAGTTCTTTGTGTTTGGCTTCTCTTTTTGGAAACCAGGCGGTCCTTGAGATCTGAACTGGCCTCTTGCATTATTAGACCAAGAGAAGTTAGGGTGGTTCTTCCACCTAGGATTGTATGAGTTGGAGTAAAGGTTGTTTCCCCCTCCTTAACCATGTTGCACTCTTATGTAATTCACTTATTCTGGCTTATGACCCTTCATTAGAAAACAATCAATGGTATCATGGTCCATTTGCCCATACAGCTCACACTTCGGCTGAATAACTTTCACAGAAGTTGATGAAGAGGCCTTCATATTGTTTTTCTATCGAGTTAGAATGTCAATCTTTGATTGCATTTTTGTCATTTGGTAGATAGTTATCACTTCCTTCAGCTCTCGAAAAGTTGTGGGTTGTATACTCTACTCATTTGTACATAAGCAACTGTTTTTAGCCATCTCCTCTAACAACTCCTTAGCTTCATCCACTGTCTTCCTCATTAACAATCCTCCTGAGGCTACATCAATAGTGCCTCTCGCAGATGGATTCACTCTATTGTAGAATGTTACCAAAAGGAATTCCTTTGTAGATTATAGAGTAGGCACCTCTTTTGCAAGTCCTTGTATCTCTTCTAAGCTTCATAGATTGATTCCCCATCACTTTGTTGGAAGTTTGTAATCTCCTTGATAATTTTTGTTGTCTTGGTGAGGGGAAAATATTTATTTAAGAAGGCACGTACTAATTGCTCCTATGTAGTGATATTGGAGGGGCTAAAAGAGTGATACCAAGCTTTTTCCCTATACCTTAATGTGAACAGGAAAAGCCTCATGCTAATTGCATCTTCCGACATTTGAAATATGTAATATCAGAATGTATCACATATTTCAAGGAAGTTTATGATATGTGTATTTAGGTCCATGTTAGTCAATGCATAAAGTTGCAGAGTGGGTTTAATTTCGAATGAATCCACTTGGACTGATGGTCTAGCGACACTTTGATTTGCTACATTGAATCCTGACTTCATGAAATCAATAAGGGTTCTTTGTTGGGCTCCTCAGTTGTTTCTTTGATTGAATTCTCATTGATACTCTTTGGCCATGGTTGATTCCATAGTTTCTTGTTCACGCCGAGCTCTTAGAATGGCACATTCTAAATGGGTAATGTCAAGCTCTAAAGATTCAACTATCCGATTCGAAATTCTAATAACTCTTATGTTCATACAGTGCACGAACACAAAACTAGGAAAAATGCCTTAATCAAACTAGTTCTACACCTCCCCGACAATAGTGCCAAAAACTTGTTGATCGCTTTGCAAGCTTTACAATTTAGAGCCTTCAAAACATCATAAGTGTTCATGATATAGTATGTGAAGGGTCGATCCCACGAGGAAAGTGAGCCAATCTAATCCATATTATCTAAGGCTCAAAAAAATTAATAAAATGAAAATAAAAATAACAAAGAAAGTAAATATGGGAAAGTGATTATCAATAAATTAATTCTCAAGTTTAATATAAAAAAATTGAAGTTGAGCAACACAAAAGTCACAACAGAAATTAACCAAGAAGAGTTACCAAATTATGAGAGAGGATTTTTCCTATCATTAATGCTAGTCTAGTTAATTATGTGTTATTTTAGTGTCAGTTCTAGACTATCGTAGAGCGGATTACTCTTTGTTGAGTTATAATCGTTAAACCCTAAATCATAAACCCTAATTGAATTATGGAATTTGCAATCTCTTAATTAAAAAAAGACCCATAACTCTAATTAGATCTTAAGCTCTCTAATAAACTACCGGGTCTCATACAGGATCTCTCTTCAAACAATAACTGATATGATTAATCACATGGTCTATTAGATCACTTAACCCTCATTAATCCAATCCAATTATTTTTATCCAGTCACCCTCTCGCTTTATTAACGAAATATGATAATACTATAATTAATCACAGAACTCATTCATAATAAAACATAAATAACTATACTAGCAGTGAATCAAGGTAAAATCTTGAAGGAAAAGTCAGAACATCATCAATAATCCAAGATTTATCATCATACAATCCATCATTATCTCAAACATTAAATGATTAAAAATAAAGATAGAAAGGAGAAAGAATTTAGATCGGATAACTTGGGAAGGTAGCAGCATCAGAAGACCTGTTTCCTCTCTCCTCTTCTTCCTCTTCTCTCTTTTCTTCTTCTCTCCCTTGAAGTCTTTATCAAAAATGGCAGAAGTGGAGGCTCCCTTTTCAGGTCATTTCCCTTCCTCTAAGTAGTCTTTACTATGTAGGGTAACAACTAGGTTTTACCTAAGCCCAAAAAGTCCGAAATGTCTCCAAAAACTTAAGTTTGAAAGGCAGGTCAACGTCTGTCTACTAATAGGCCACGAATGTGGCCCTTCCTCCTTACCTCTATCACGATTGTGGCATACTGGCCATGATCGCAACCCTCTGTTTTGGTTCAGGCCTCATCTGAAACTCCTCTGTTCTTCAAGATTAGCCTTGAAACACTAGTAAACTCATCAAGGCACCTCAAATACAAAACAGTGAAGCTCAAAAGCATGTTCTAACCCATAAAACACTTAAAACATAAATATTTAACTAAGTAATAGAATTCTAACCTAAACACATACTAATCGATTAAATTTAACCACCTAACATATCTTAAACTACCCACAAAATATGATGCAATCTACGATTATCAAAGAGATCAGAAGGGAAGTTTGAGCAAGCAACGAAAGATCATGCCTCTTCTATTCACAATCTAAAGGTTCAAATGAGCAAAATTTATAGGGAATTATATAAGAGAAGTGTGGAAAACTTTTTGAGCAATATGGAAGTAAATCCAAGAGAGCAATGTAAGGCTATCACGGTTTTAACCAACGGGAGGACAAGCTGAAACCCACCCTGTAGATGACCAAGAGAATAAGAAGAAGGATGAAGAAAAGGATGATGACCCTCTTTATAGTTCTACTGCACCTCATGCATTGAAAATACCATTCCCACAAAGACTTCAAAAGAACGAATTAGACGTATCATTTACAAAATTTGTGGAGAAGCTAAAGAAATGGAAAATTTACTTGTCTTTTATGGAATTGTTGAAATGTAGGCCCAAGTATGCAAAGTTCCTTAAAGAATTATTATCTGACAAGTGGACTTAGGAAGATGACAAAATAGTAGCCATGATGAAAACTTGTAGCTCCTTAATTACCAACCATATGCCCGTAAAGTTGAAAGATCTAAAGAGCTTTATGATACCCTGTGTAGTTGGTAATTTAGAAATTTCAAATTGTTTATGTGACTTAGGTGCAAGTATAAACCTTATGCCTTTTCAATTTTTAGGAAACTGGGGCTAAGAGATGTGAAGCCAACATCAATGCATATTTAGTTGGCAGATTAGTTGATAAAGAAACCATTTGGCATGGTGAAAGATGTAATTATAAAAGTGGATAAGTTTATCATTGTCGTGGATTTTATCAAGCTAGACTTTGAAGAGGATCAAAACTATCAACTAATTCTTAGTATATAATTTTTTACCACTGAAAAAGCATTGATAAATGCCCATGAAGACAACCTCATCCTTAGGATTAGAGATGAACAAGTGAAATTCAACATGAATAAGGTATTAAAGAACCCGAAAGAGGGTAGTTCATTAATGAGAATTGATGAATTCAAATCTTTAAAAGATAAAGGAGATGAAGAATAGATGACAACAGACATAGAGTTTGAAGCATATAAGGAAGTCACTGTTCCAGAAGTTGAAGAACAAGAGAACGAAGAACAGAGGATACAAGACATAGAGGTTAAAGAAGATATGAAAGTCTTTGTTCATGAAGTGAAAGAAGAAGAGGAGACGAGGGTGACTCAAGAAGGATAAGAACAACCCACCCTCTTATAGGATAAACTACTGGATTCAATAAAAGATTCAGGGAGTTTTGTTATTCCTTATTTTATTGACAGTTTGTTATTAAAAAGGAAATTAATGAACTTAGTTGGTTTTTTAATTTTATCAATATTGTTCTTTTGATTAACATATAATTTGTAGCATATTTACAGGTTACAAAACTAAAATTTGACGACATAAGTAAACGCAAGCCACTCATAATTGACCCTCGTTGAGTATGGAAGGAAGAGCACATCAAGTAATAACGTCATAACTGAATGAATCAAATAAACAAATAGACAAAGACAATCAAAAGAAAATAGGATTCCATAGGTTACCTCCCATATAACGCTTCTTTTAACGTCGGTAGCTTGACTCCCTTTTATGGAAACTCAGCCAGGATCAATTATAAGCAGCTTGCTTCTACATTTTTTGTTCAACATCAGTTTTGTAGCCTGTAAGTAAGCTACAAATTGCAAAATAATCAAAAGGACAATATGGATAACATTATGAAAACCAATTAAGCTCAATGATGTCTTTTTTCCGAGTTTACTGTCTACATAACAGGAAATAACAAAACTCCTTGAATTTTCCATTGAATCCAATAGTTTGTCCTGTACGAAGGTGAGTTGCTCTCTTTCTTCCTTAATCACCTTCATCTCCTCTGCTTCTTCGGCTTCTCGAACAGAAACTTTCATAACTTCTTCAAACTCGATGTCTGTTGTCATCTTTTCTTTGTCCTTTTGTTCTTCAGAAGATTCGAACACATCAATTATCCTGAATAAACTACTATCCTTTGGATTCTTAAATACATCATTCATGTTGAATGTCACTTAATCTTCATCAATCCAAAAGATAGAGTTCTTTTCATGAATATCTACTCAAAATTTTTCGATGTTCACATATGTTATATCAAAACTGATAAATAATAGGGAGGGTTTTCATCCTTTTCTTCATCTTCTTTCTTGATTTCTTGATCTTCAATGAGGTCAGGTTTAACGTGGTCTTCTACTAGTTCTTCTTGTTCGTATTTCTATGTCTAATAGCCTCCTTTTGCTCTCATTGATATAATTCTATATTGCTCAGAGAGTCTTTCACACTTCTCTTATAAAATTCACAAGAAAGTTATCTTACTTGAATCTCCAAGTTGTGAATAGAAATGGTATAATTTTTAAAAACTTGTTTGAATTTATTTTCCATTCTTTTATGACTTTCCTCCTAGCTGGAAAACATCTTCTTCTGGTTTTCTTCTATACCTGTTAGTTTCTCCATGATTTTGACAAATTTGGAATCCCATGAACTGGACTTATCTTGCTGAAATTCAAGTAGGTCTTGATGTCCCATATGAGTACTTGCATTGTTGGACCAATAGAAACCTGGGTGGTTTTGCCACTTCGGAGTGTGTGTGTTCCAATAAGGATCAGTACTTTCCCAACCATACTGCGCCTTATTGTAATTTACAAAAAGTTCCTTGCTCCCTATAATAACTATCTTCTATCATTATTCTTTCTATTTCTTATCGGCATCTAGCTCTTCAGATGTCTCATTCTTCATTGTAAGATGTCTTGATGTGTCTTATGATATCGGATAGATTGTTGTTACCAAATTCGATCAATCTTTGCATGTTCCTTGTATTCATGCACCTATAAATACACAAGGAAAAGTATCAAAAAATCTTAAATCAAAATAATCTAAACTAAACAAGATGCTAAACAAACAATCCCTGACAATGGTTCCAAAAACTTGTTGAGTAAATTTTGCAAAACAATCTACTCGTTTTACGCTCAAAAATCGCAAGTATACGTATGTGACTTGTACTTAGAAAATAGATATCGATCCCACAGGGATTGATTCCTAGACACCACCTAATTCAGATTACACCTTGTTTAAGAAAAGAAATCGTTTAATGAAAATAACCTAAAAACTTAAACTAAAATTGAAAGACTAACAATGAACACTAGACAATAACAAAATGTAGAAAATTGGAATTCAAGGTTTTAATGACTAGAGACCACTTTCTCCCTATCTTGTCTTCCTCTGATTTTATTAATCGAATTATGTCTCACCTAAAATGTTCAATTATATTAACTACCCTCTCTCAAGATATAATTAATTTCCCCTAATCAAGTTAAATGAAGTTGATTAAGCAATCTCTCAATCTACCCAATCACTCCACCAATTTAACTAGTTATTAAGCTATCCTATAGGTGATCAATTAAATTAGCCGAGATCTCTCTTCTAACTAATCAATTAACATGATGATTGTAAGTCTATAGGTTGCCAACTCTCGTTGTACAATCCTACATAAATAATCTAACTCAATCTCTCAATTTATTGTATTGGTTATTCTCAAATTTTGGGTTTAATTGCAAATTTAGGAAAAGTTTAAAGGTTATAATGGTAATTTCACATAAACTAAGGGCAAAAAAGTAAATTCACCATGTTTGATCAAAGAAGAGTCAAAATTCTAGACCCCTCTTCTTGTGTATGGCCGTGCACCCCATTATTTGGTATTAAAACACTTTGTTTTAATTAAAAGAAAGGAGAAGAAAGGAGAAGAGAGGAGGAGAAGAGGAAGTTTCGGCCATCACTTAATCTTCACCAAGTTTTTGATTCTCCAACCTAAACTAACGTGTTCTAGATTAATTTAGGATCAAGGAACTCAAATCATTAGAGTTGAGAAATTATCAAAGGATTTTAAGATATCACCAAAGGAAAGTTTAGGTAAATTTTGTCTCATCTCTCTCTACATTATGATTTTGACTTTGTTGTTAAAATATGTTGTTCTCCATAATTGAATATGCATGAAACATAGTTTAGATTAATGAAATGAGTCATAGAGAAGCTTTATTAAGCCAAAACTGAAATGCCCTATCTTTGGTGAAAGTTTGTGAAATTTTGAATATCTTTTGAAATTGATGGTTTAAATGAGCTCTATGATGTTAATTGTGTATGTATAATGTGAATTGATGATGAAAAATAAGGAAGATGTACATTGGAAGGAGGCTTTCAAGTTTATGCCTTTAGGTGTTTGATAAAATTCCTAAGTGAGCTTGGCTTAGGATTTAAGGATTTTGTTGGTGTGCATTAGAAAGAGGCTTTCGTGTTTACTTAGAGTAAACTTAAATTGTTGCTTAAATTAATAAGTAGTGGCCTAATATTCTTGGATAAAAATGTGCAATTATTCCTTGAAATGTCTAAGTATTGGATCAAGGCATTAAACACCTTGGAAAATTCAAAAGAAAGCTTATGTGAATAATAAGGGAAGTAACCATGTGAGAAGCTTAATGGCCAAATCCTATAGCTTAAAAAAATAGTGATATTGTGTTTTATACACTTATGTGATGCTGTATAAATATGAGTTACATGTTTGAGCAGTAAATACATTACATTTGTATGTATAAAGGCTCGGGAGCTATGGATCAAGGAGCTCATACAGAGGATTGTTGAAGTCAAAGGAGTGTACACCTTCTTTTGAGGTGAGTTAGGGAAAACATGTCTCTCAAATGAGACTACGACAACCCGAGACATGCACAATGACTTGTATGTGAATTTTGAACCTAGGTAATGCATAGTAGAATTGAATCTCAAATAGTAGGGATGGCAATTTTTAGCCCATGGGCCTAAATTTAGTTGTTTTTAATGGGCTGACTCATGGGCCGGGCCCAGGCCCAGGTAAACTTGAGGTCCAATTATTTTAAGCAAAACAACATTGTTTTACTTAAAAGAGTTGAGCTTCGGGTAAACTTGGGTCTGGGCAACCCAGACCCTAATTTAATTAAAAATAAATTATTCTACATTTTTAATTTTAAAAAAATTGACTGGGGATGGCCCATGGGCCAGCCCATTGCCATCCTTATCAAATAGATGCTAGTATATTTATATATTTAATAAACGTCATTGTTTTCAATAACTTTTTTGCACTTGGAGTAAAACTGATATTTTTATTTCTTATTTTGAGGAATGATATTGTTTTCAGCAAACCCGCACTTGAAGTACAAAGGACAATGTTTTATTTTCTGAAATTACATTTTTTGAATAACTTTGCACTTAGAGTGTAAAAGATGACTTTCACTATATGAAATATGTTTTGGAACTTACATATGCATAATAGAGTCATGTATGCGGCATGTGTGTATTCTCTTTTGGCTTAAAGTCATGGCAAGGTTCCATTTTATTGGTTGGACCGATAAATAAAGACTTGGTACCTTACTTGATTTTAATACTAAATATTTGTATATGATTTTTTTTGGGGATTGGTGAAGTAACGATTGACCATTCGTGTGTTAGGCATAACATATTAAGCAACCCTAGTACCCTTAACGCTGGTACATAAAAGTCGAGTCCTTGTAACAACACGATTCTACAAGACTTGCGAATGATAGCATACCTAGAGATCTGGTCACGGACGAAGTCATCACCTAGGATCATGACGCTCTTATCGACCGTAATCTGGACTCACCAAAGATGAAAGTCAAGCCAACACCAGGATTCAGTGGATGTGCATACTAGTTTGGCCAACTAGTGGTGACATATATAATTATTTTAGCTTATTGACGAGACTTGATTTTTACATGTGATGTTTTTCTACTCTTGTGTACTGGAACTGGAACCTATGTTCAAGAAATGAGTGATTAATAGGCTAGGCCTATATGGTTCCTAACCAGCATGGGATGAGTCATAGACTAGGTCTATGTGTTTCTATGTCATGCATATTCACTTCATAGGTGGTTATATGTGTGTAAAACCGTCTTTTGGTTATTTAAACCATTTTCTTATGTACCGGGTTCTATTTGGGATACATATTTCTTTCTTCTCACTGAGTATATAGTGTACTCATCCCCTCCGCTTTCCAACCATGCAGGTTAATTTGGTGAGCTTAAAGCTTTTAGTGGTTTTTGCAGTTTTTTTGACATATTCGGGGCATTACCGCACGTCAGTAGTCTCTATTTTGTACTTTGCTGTATAATGGCTCATGATTATATTGATATGCTTTATAATTTTGTAAATTAACTCTTGTTTGTCTTGTGGTTTGTAAATGACTTTATGTATGAATATTTTGTAGTGTTGTTGAGATTACTCTTGAGTGAACTTCAAAGTCTACAAGTTATGGTAAAATTTTTATGTGAATATAGAAGTGCATTTGAAACTAATTTACACGTGTTTTTCATTTTGGAATTTTTAAACTACAGTCATTATACTGCCAAAATGTTTTTAAAGATGTCCAGTTAGCCTTGTATAGTCAGGTTAAAGGTACCGTGAGTATCCTTAGCCCAGGTATGCGACAGTTGTCATATGCCTGATGTGGTTCCAAGTAGTGACATATTCTCGTTCTCATAAGTCTTTTTAACATTTTTCTTCAAGTCTTATGTCATGTATTTGGCTTAAATATTTAATATGTAGTATTTTTCTCTTAGTTAGTTAGCCTAAATATTTTCTTACTTAGCATAAATATTTTCTTATAATGGCTTGTTTGATTTATTTAGTAACTATCTTTTTTCTTGTTTGTGTATTTATTTACTTGTTTTATGTTTTATTTTGACGCTTTACCTTGTTCTATATTTATTAAATTATTTATTCTATTACTTAGTTTTTATATTTTATTTATGCAAATTTATTTATTTATATGATATTATTTTTATCATTTATGTCTATTTTATTTTAATATTTTAATGCATATTTATATTTCTTTTTGTCATATGGATCTATCAAAAATGACCTCTTTATCAGTTAAAGATAAGATTGCAAACTACAAGACCTCCCCAAACCTCACGTATCAACAGGACTTTCACTGAATTGTTGTTGTTGTTGTTATTATTACTATATTAAATTAATGGAGAGGCTTTAAATTCCTTTACGAGTGCCAATGATAAAGGTGAAATTGTATAGAGTCTAAGATTAAAATGTTGGCTTCATTCACCTCAAAAACTTATTAGGGTTTGCTAATAATCAGAGCTCCCATGTGTATAAAATTGAGAGTTTCATTCCAAACTTCCTATCTTTTCAATAAAAGGATATGTTAATGAAGCCTTTTAAGGTAAGGGACATCAAGAAGGTCCCTTTTATCTAAGTCCTAAAAAGTCTCTAGGCACAAATGGGCTTAATTCATGTTTCTTCCAAGAGACCTAATACTTAATAGTGAACTAACCTTAAAAATTGTCTTGGAATTCTTTCATTTAGGAAGTTTGCTTAAAAAGCTAAATAAAACTTTTAATACACTGATTCCCAGAAAGCCTAACCCAAGTTCCTTAGATGATTTTAGACATAATTCTTATTGTAATGTGATATGTGATCTATAAGATTATCTCTAAACTACCATCTTCTAGGCTTGAGAAGGTCTTGAAATGCTTGATCAACCAAAATTAAGGTGCTGTTATTCATTGCAGAAGTATTAGTGATAATCTACTTATTGCTTAGATCTTTTTGAAGATTACCTTACCAAAAAAAAGCCTTTGTAATTTATTCCCTAAAAATTGAGTTCTCAAAGGCTTTTGACGCTGTTGATTTGAATTTTCTACTATAACCACTTCAAGCTCTTGGTTTCCTCAAAAATTCATCAATTGATTGGAGCAATACTTCTTAATTACCTCTTATGTTGTATTAATAAGTGGAGAGACTTCAATTCCTTTATGGGTTGCCAATGATAGGGTTAAATTGTGTAGAGTCAAAATGAGATTAAAATGTTGGCTTCAAACACTTCAAAAACTTATTAGGTTTTGCTAATAATCAAAGCTTCCTTATGCATAAGATCAAGAATTTCATTCCAAACTTACCATATTTTTAATAAAAGGAAATGTTGATGAAGCCTTTCGAGGTAAGGGATATCAAAAAAACCCTTTTTGATCTCACTGCTAACAAATCTCCAAGCCCAGATGGACTCAATATATGTTTCTTCCAAGAGACATAATATTTAATAGGTGAGTTAATCTTAAACATTTTCCTAGAATTCTTTCATTTGGGGATTATTCTTAAACGGTTAAATAAAACTTTTATTACACTGATTCCTAAAAGGCCTAACTCAAGTTCCTTGGATGATTTTAGACATATTTCTTATTATAATGTGACTATAATCATCTAAGACATATTTCTTATTGTAATGTGACCTATAAGATTATCTATAAACTATTACCTTCTAGGGTTAAGAAAGTCTTGAAATGCTTGATTAACCAAAATCAAGGTGCTTTTATTCATGCAGAAGTATTAGTGATAATCTACTTATTACTTAGGATCTTTTCAAAGACTAATTTAGCCCCAAAAAAATTGAGCTCCCTTAAAATTGAATTCTTAAAGGCTTTTGATTATGTTGATTGGACTTTTCTACTATAAACACTTTAAGCTCTTGTTTTCCTAGAAAACTCATTATTTGATTGGGGTAATACTTCTTAATTACCTCCTATGCTATATTAATTAATGCTTACTTAGAGACTATAAGCGGAAAAAAAGCCTAAGAAGAACTAGGGGGAGTTGATTAAGAATGATGACTCCGTTGGAACTTGCCGAGGATATGACCCTCAATATAAAACTTTAGCATACTAGGATAAGAATAAAGAATCTCACAAAAAGAGGTCATTCTCGTTCTCATAAGTCTTTGTAACATTTTTCTTCAAGTCTTATATCTTCTATTTAGCTTAAATATTTAATATGTAGTATTTTTCTCTTAGTTAGTTAGCCTAAATATTTTCTTACTTAGCGTAAATATTTTCTTATAATGACTTGTTTGATTTATTTAGTAACTTGTCTTCTTTCATATTTGTGCATTTATTTACTTGTTTTATCTTTTATTTTGATTCTTTACCTTATTCTTTATTTATTGAATTATTAATTTTTTATTTATGAAAATTTATTTATTTTATGTTATTATTATTATCTTTTATGTCTATTTTATTTTATTTTATTTTAATTATTTGATTTTAATATTTTAATATGTATATGCATCATATAGGTCTATCAGAAACAACATCTCTACCAATTAGGGATAAGGTTGCGAATTACAAGACTTCCTCAGACCTTTCATATCAGTAGGACTTTCGCTGAGTCTATTGGAAAAAACATCTCTACCAATTAGGGATAAGGTTGCAAATTACAAGACTTCCTCAGACCTTGCGTATCAGTAGGACTTTCGTTGAGTTATTGTTGTTGTTGTTGTTGTTGTTGCTATATTAATTAATGGAGAGACTTCAAATTCCTTTATAGATACTAATGACAAGGGTGACATTGTCAAGTCAAGTTAACGTACCCAATGCACAAGGATCCTCGCTTTGTGAGAATCTGGGAAGTATCATAATATATGCAGCCTTCCCCTTGTATTTTTACAAAGAGATTGTTTATATGACTTGAACCTATGACCTTGTGGTCACAAAGTAGCAACTTTACCAGTTGCTCTAAGGCTCGTAAGGGTGAAATTGTATGGAGTCAAAATGAGATTAAAATGTTGGCCTCATTAACATAGCATTCACTTCAAAAACTTGTTAGGGTTTGCTAATAATCAAAGCTCCTTTATGCGTAAGATCAAGAGTTTCATTCTAAACTTACTATCTTTTCAATAAAATGATATGTTAATGAGGCCTTTTAAGGTAAGGGATATCAAAAAGGTCCTTTTTTTTATCTGAGTCCTAACAAGTCTCTAGGCCCAAATGGGCTTAATTCATGTTTCTTCCAAGAGACCTAATACTTAATAGTGAGCTAATCTCAAACATAGTTTTAGAATTCTTTCATTTGGGAATTTCGTTTAAAGAGCTAAATAAAACTTTTACTAAATTGATTCCCCAAAAGCCTAACCCAAGTTCCTAAGATGATTTTAGACATATTTCTTATTGTAATGTGATCTATAAAATTATCTCTAAACTACTAGCTTCTAGGCTTGAGAACGTCTTGAAATGCTTGATCATCCAAAATCAAGGTGCTTTTATTCGTTGCAAAAGTATTAGAACTTATTGCTTAGATCTTTTCAAAGATTACCTTATCAAGAAAAAAAAGCTTTTGTAACTAGTTCCCTAAAAATTGAGTTCTCAAAGGCTTTTGATAATGTTGATTTGAATTTTCTATTATAACCACTTCACGCTCTTGGTTTCCCTAAAAAATTCATCTATTTATTAGAGCAAAAATTCTTAATTACCTCTTATGCTATATTAATTAATGGAGAGATTTCCAATTCCTTTATGGGTGCCAATGATAGGGTTAAATTGTGTAGAGTCAAAATGAAATTAAAATGTTGGCTTCAATCACTTCAAAAACTTATTAGGGTTTGCTAATAATCAAAGCTCCTTTGTGCATAAGATCAAGAATTTCATTCCAAACTTACTATCTTTTCAACAAAAGGAAATGTTAGTGATGCCTTTTAAGGTAAGGGATATCAAGAAAGCCCTTTTTGATCCGAGTGATAACAACTCCTTAGGCCCAAATGGGCAATGTTTCTTCCAAGAGACCTAATACTTAATAGGTGAGTTAATCTCAAACATTGCCCTAGAATTCTTTTATTTTGTGATTGTGCTTAAAGAGTTTAATAGAACTTTTATTACATTGATTCCCAAAAAGCCTAACCCACGTTCCTTTAGATGATTTTAGACATATTTCTTACTGTAATATAATCTATGAGATTATCTTTAAACTACTAGCTTCCAGGCATAAGAATGTCTTGAAATGCTTGATCAACCAAAATTAAGGTGCTTTTATTCATCACAAAAATATCAGTTATAATCTACTTATTGCTTAGGATCTTTTCAAAGATTGCCTTAGCAATAAAAAGGCCTTAAAATTTTGTCCCTCAAAATTGACTTCTCAAAGGCTTTTGATTCTGTTGATTGAGATTTTTTACTATAAGCACTTCAAGCTTTTGGTTTACTCGAAAAATTCAATCACTCAAAAAATTCATTAATTGATTGGAGCAATACTTCTAAATTACGTTATATTAATTAATGGAGAAATTTCACATTCCTTTATGGGTTCCAAAGGATTGAGGCATCTCACCTTACCTCGGCATCTGCATAGATGTTTTAACCTGGTTAACTGTTGATAAAATCAATTGGGAGATAGTGTTTAAGTTCTACCGTAAATGTCAGAGATTAAGCCTCTACAACTTATCTTATATTGACAATCTCTTGTTTTTACGTCATGTTGATATGGCTTCTTTAAAAACATTAATGTCATGCTTGGCTAAGTTTAACTTAATGTCTAGTCTTTTTGTCAATAAAGTTAAAAGTATCATGTTCATCTCCTCTAATTCATAGACATTTTTAATCTTGCTCTCTAATATTACTGGACTCCATCTTCAATCTCTTCCTTATAAATATTTGGGAATTCTCACAACTTACAAAAGCATAAGCTACCTTGAATCAATTATCACAAGAAATAGCATTAGAACAATATATTATTGTCTTATATAGGTATATTGCAACTTATTAAATCAATATTAATTAATCTCAACGTTCATTGGATGTGCCATCTCTACCTGTCTTAAAAATCATAAATAGGTTTTAAAGAACTTCCTATGGTCGAGGACGAGGATTTGGCATCTCCTCCTTTAAACTCACCAATACGATGCTTATAGGGAAGAATATATGGAAAATAATGGTAGGCATGGAATCCCTTTAGGTTAAATAGGTTTACTCTTATATCCTAAAATATCATTGCTTATAGTTTATGAAGCCATGTAAGGGGAACTCATTGACATCCAATTTAGATGTTGAGGTTTGGAGACCTTTTACACCCTTATGTGAAGAATGCAATAAGGGAATGAGAATAATACTCATTTCTAGTCTGACAATTAGAATAAGTTAGGTCCCTTATGTTCGATCCAAGGGCACATCAACCTTAGACTCTTAATCCCTGTTAAAGTAAAAATCAACTCAATTATAACTGATGGACAATAGAGATGTAGACTCAAAGGTTTTGGCCACATTATTGAAATTGTACCAAACTACAACCCGGATGTAAAAGAATATGATAAAGTTACCTGGTTGGGACATTTCAAATAAGTTCACCAATAAATCGTGTAAACATATTGAGAAGGCCTAGTCAGAGAACTTCTTGGTAGAAACTGGTTTCATTCAAAAGGAATTCTCCTAAAGCTTCTTTCATATTGTGATTTACCATCAAGAACAAGCTGAACACTTTTCACGGATTGAAAGGGATAGAGATCCATAGTAACCAATGTGTTCTTTATAAAACTACCCTTGAATCCAATAACCATCTAGTATTTCTCTGTCATTTCTTCGGCTTCTTTTGAACTCAGTTACTCTCGTTAAGCAGATCTTATCGTCCTATTCTGAATTCTTGCTATGGGCTAAGAATATTAGATTTACTAAAGATTTGAATATGTTTTAAAATAGTGATGAATTGTAGCTTATACTCACATATTTACAATGTAATTTGATCTTAATCCTTTATTTTAATTTCCTTTATTGCCTAAATTGCTTTATTGTACGCTTTCTAAGGTTCTAGACTTTTGTAATTGTTGTATTTCTTCGTTTTAGGACAAATTTCTTCATTTTCTTAAAAAAAGCTCAGTATGACGAAGGTTAGACTGAGCCACCTGATATCAAGTAATTGGAGAGCCTAGAACTCGTAACAGGATTTTACTCTGCAAATACTTCGTAGGTGCTAACCTCCGTAGATTGGCCTTCAACTTCCAAGTTGCATGCAGGATAGGTGGTTCCCTCTATGTTTACGATTTTTCTCATGTGTCCCAGTAGAAAGTAAGCGAGCTATAAAACATGGTAGTATAGGTTCTTTGTGGTGTCGTTTGTCATGACTGGAACAAGCCTAACTTGTGCGGGAAAATTAAAATAACTGCAACCATATAGGCATACAGATTTAATTGTCCATAGAAATCAAAGTCTTCAAGAATCTACTTGTTTAGCACATATCCAAATCATTTTCAGTTTTCTTTAAACATTCACACTCTTCAGGACGGAGTGGAAGAGTTGCAAGGAGCAGGCCACATTAGCTCCTTATAATTCACAAACCAATAGGTTCAGTTGCTTTGGTCAGCCACGCCATCTCACTTTCACTCATAAATGGAGCCAGAATATCCTTACATCTCGAATGGTAAGTGTTTAGCCAATCCACCTCATCCGGCATTAGTAGGCTCAAGTCGATCAACTTTCTCTGATATGGTGCCTAGATATCACAAGGTCACGAAAAGTAACAAAACTAGCATTAGCCGTCTTATTCCCCACGTGAATTTTGGCATGTAAATCGCATGCTTACCCAAGTTATATGCTCGAAGGATAAGTAGCCCTTGTCTCCAAAATTAAACTTTGTGTCAGCCTCCTTTACTATCAGCACGTTCTCCAATCTTATGCCAAAGCTTCCATCTTCATAGTATCCAGGTTCTGGGAAATGTAACAATTGAAAGAAAATTAAGATAGAAGTAGATAACTGATCACTGCGGAACTCTCAAAAACTTGCAAATTAAACGAGCATGCGAGTATAAGTCGCGAGTATAAATACAATATTGAGACGTCAACTTGGAGAAACCAAAGCATTCATTGCATATGCATGTTTAGACTTGGAAGTACATCTCAATGACTATAAATGCAAAAAGGGTTTAAATCCAGCAATTGGTTTGTTGGGTATAGGTGCAATTTTTCACTGTCAACTGGAAACGAAAAAAAAAGGCAAATGATTGATACTGACCATCTGTTACTGTCATGGAAGCTTGTAGTGGTACATTACGAGCCTGTGGCCTAAAACTAATCAAATGAGGCCCTGCTCATAAACATAAACTACTCATGTATTATCATTATAATAGCAAAAGACTCGCATTTGAATTTTATCCATACCTTCATGAACATTCAAGTAAGACCCAATTCCATGACCAGTGCCATGTCGATAATCAAGACCATCCTTCCACAAAGGAACTCGAGCAAGAATATCAAGGCCATGACCTGCAAAAAGAAAAGGCAAGTAATCAACAAAGCTCGTCTGTATATAGCTTACAGGTGAAGGAAAGTTGAAAAGTTAAAGTACCATTGGTGCCATTAGGGAATCTTGCATTGTCAAGGGCAATATGACCTTTGAGAACCTGGATAACTTGACATGTTTTGTGTTAACTCAAATAGGTCCAGAAAAAGATACAAAACAAACAGATAAATCAGCAATATTTCTGAAAAGACCTCACCTGTCCAGTCCACCTTTTCATAGCTTCAATTTATTTAAACAAAGATAACAGAAATAGCAAATAATGAATTATTACGAACATTTACAAGACACCACACTCAAATTTAGCAGCTAATGGGTTGTGAAAAGCAACTGATTCCACCTACCGCAGTATAGCATGCTTTCTCATGTGCTGAAGGTTGTCCAAAGTGGACTGTTCGAGTGATATCAGTTGTTCCATCCAGGTACTTCATTCATTCAGTCATCAATAACAGCACAAAGGTTATTAGTCCACAAGCAGTAGGAATAAATTAAGTTCAACAGCAATTTTACCCATATGTGCAAGTAAAGTCTGTAACAAACCTGTGCTCCTGAATCAAACAGGTAGATATTGTCTGGATTAAGGTCGGCACATGTTTCAACCTGTGGGGCATAATGCATGATTGCTGCATTTGGACCAACTGAGGAAATTGTGGGAAAACTCAAGCCTCTAAAATGCTGCAATGACACCCAATAAACACAATCATATTTCAGATAATCCAAATAAAAGAGGAAGAAGTAAATTAATTGAACTTAAAGTTCAATTGAGTCTTGTTGCACCCTAAGATCTGGCACACCATCTGCACTTCAGTTACATGTAATCAAGATAGTTCCCATTTCAGAATAAACAAAATCCCAGAAAATTCAATGAAATCAACTTGGCCAAATTACTTGTGAAGTATTATATTATAAGGCCTAGTTAATGCAAAAATTTCCAACAGAACTGCAGCTTTTGATTACCTCTTTTGAGGCTCGAAAACTCTCTAGCTTATCACTCACACTGACCTCTGTCAGTTTCTTGCTTTCCCTGCCACAACATATTCCAGTTGCATTAAAAACAAAAAAGGTACATTTGAATCCCAAGTTTTGGACTATATTTCAAATTTTGCAAGTAACATGTATCTGGAACAGAGTGAAAGTCAGGGCCCGAAGATGAATATGCACATGTTCTCCATTAAGCTAGGTCATCAACAAAATAAAAGAGAAGACTACAGATATGCACACAAAAAAACATCAGAGAAGGAAGAATTAAAGAAAAATGAACTCATCAAATGCAGATCTCTCCACCAAGATTGTGCCCAATTAGGGATTAAAGACCAAAAAGGGTGCCAAGTCACCTTTATAGTTGTGCACAGAAGAATGATAAAATAAAGCAAAATAGATTCAACATAACAGCACCATTTTCTTGCAAGCAAAAGTTCAGCTACTTGCAACTCAAAATCTAATTGACGTGCTTGATACTATGCGGCCTTAATATCACAAACTTATTCAAGCTACTAACTTATTTTCAAGAGACTCAGCCAAACAAATGCCTATTAAACACAGTTTGATAGTTCCAAAAAGCATGATATGTGAGACTTATCGCCTTTGATCATGATCTCCAACAGCTGGGAAGGATCCACTTGGATTTTTTACTAGAAATTAGACATCTGGTGGGATTGTAAAGTCTAGTTACTAGCATGCCAGATATGATCCTACACAGTGATGTTGCTACATTAATGTAAAATCAAGTTCCAGGCGCAAAATCTCCGGTTTCCAAGCTTCATCGTTATCACCTAGAGGTATAAACCATGGCCAAAAATGATCACCGTCTAAGATAGATAAATTTACAAGTTATTCTTCTTGTTTGATGTCCCAACCTCCAAGAAGTAACCTGAAGCACCATATACCTCTTGCATCTGCGCATACAGAAACAAAGATTCACATCAAGCCCAAAGCAGAAGATTGTTCTGTAAACTGTCAGTTGAACAAATTATTGAACAGGGAAAACTTTGCAAGCTCCATTATCTTTTTTTAACTATTCTGAATGTCAAAGTATACCTGCTTATCCAACCAGACAAGAAATTGCACAACAGCAGCACCATCTCGAATATGAGCCTTCTTTAATCCATCTAACTCAACAGGATTCTAAAACCAGAGATAAGTTTGTCAAGAAAAACAACCGTTGAGATCTTATTGCAACAGGCAATGGAATTAAGCAACAAGATAGTGTCAACAGACAACACTAAGAAATATGTACATATATAAAATGTCGTTTAAATTTTCAAAAACTACCTTTATAGCTTTAGCAAGTGCCAAAGGTGACTGCTGAAGGAGCACCTTACCAGAATTCAATTTAGAATATAAAGCATAGCAGCATGAACCAGGGTCAACCCATATAAGATCAATGTTCGCGCTGGAATTAATGTCCTCTGCAACTTCTCCATCGATATTTATATCCTTTCGAACACCAGCGTCAGTTGCTTTTGCAAAATAAGTCAAATCGAGTTGATTTGAAGCAAGGGAGTGCACATCAAAGCTAACTGCAGTGTAATCGCGTACTTCAATTCCATTATCTTCCAAGTAGGAGCTCACCTGCATAAAATATTCATTAGTTATACAACATCATCCAACTAAGCAGAATTGTGGTTTATTCTGATCACAAATTATGTGAGAACAAGAATTCAATTTGAAATCATGTGTTTTTTCATAACTTAGCATATTGGAGAGCACTAACTTACTGAAATGCCCTTCACAAAGAAAAATACATAGAACAAAATATTTCTAGATGTAATAAAAAGGAAATCTTCATTGTCTGAAAAGGCATTGAATAATAAACTACATATATGTTTTAGCATTTTAGAAAAAGCCAACGTGGACCCATGATAGATGATTTCCAAAACTGAAGTACGTAGAAATGTACCTCATTAGAAACTTTCCTTTTGTCCACATAGATGAAAGCTGAATTGGTTGTTACTATAGCAAATGCATGAACAACTGGACAATATGACACATCAGTCCCACGGATGTTATACAGCCAAGCAACCTGAACAGAGAAAATTACTGTAAAATATTTGTAGGTACATCAAAATGTGCTAAAATTCAAGACGTTAAAAGAACATACAAGCTAATAAGTCAAGGATGAAAAGAAAATCCACCTCGTCAAGGGTCGTAATAATTATACCATGAGCTTTCTCATGTTTGAGTTTTTCCCTCAGACTTTTCAATTTCTCGCCCACAGAATGACCAGCAAATTCTAAAGGATGGACAGCAACTGGATTTATTTCTGCTGACGGCCTGCTTTTCCAGACCTCATCCACCAAATTGGTTGTGGTCTGAACCAATTTCTGTTGTTTCTTAGCAAAAGCACGTTCCCATCTTTGTGAGGTGTCTACTGAAACACACCATGGATCAACCCCAATGGCTGCATCCGCTTGTAGATTCTAATAAACCAAATTTCAATTTTGCTTAATCCAACAAGAAGCATCAATAACATACAGTAAAAAAGATTAGAATAGTCGGATATGAGCAGTAAATGGTATGTGAAAAATAATCTGGCAAAACTACTAAGAGTATCAGTTCAGGAAATTATTAATGAAAAAATAATGGGCCAATTGAAATAAAATAACAAGGCATTACAGGTATAATGTCAAGAAAAAGCATTTTTTTCCATCATTAAATTAATTGGAGAAAGGGCTGTCAACAACACAAATCTTTTGATACAAAATCAAGCAACACTAAAATAGCAACTCACATCAGCCATCCATGTGTCAACAGGTGGGTCCTCTCCAATACGCATCAGTGTCCATTGCTTGCTAAGCTGTTGAGTTGCCTGCAAGAAATAACGCCCATCCGTCCACAAACGTGCATCATTCATTGTGATAAGTGCCAAACCTGAGAATTAAATAAATGAGACCCAAAAATACCAAAAGCAACAAATAGTTTAGAAAGTCAACACTAAACTCTAGCATGAATATTAAATTCATACGTTCAAATTCACCCACAATTCAGAACATAAAGCGGGCAGTTCATAATTATTAGTTCAAAATGTGAAATGTAAACAAACTTAATTGATTCCTTAAGCAAGATCATTGTTAAAACTCTTTAAAAGGAGCATCCTGGCACAAGACGCTTTATAATCGCTTAATCCATAAAAGTACAAAATTAGATGAAAGAGGACAGCAATTGAAGTAAAACCCTTGAAACCAACCAGCACTTCCAGTGAACCCAGAGACGAATTCGCGACGCTTGTCCCTTGCAGCCACATACTCACTCTGAAACAAAAACAACAAAAACACAACACATATCAACAACTCCCTTAATCATCCAATCCATGAAATGACAAATATACAACCTCATTATAGACTGGGAACAAAAATATTTAACCCAACCAAACGAATCATTGAAAATTCAAATCCAAAGAACACGATTCAACAGAAGGCGAACCTGATGATAGTCCTCAGAAGGAACAATCAAGGCATCGAGAGGAGGAGTGTGGGAAGCCATTACAGACCTCAAAGAAGAGAGGACGTCCGCCATGATGAGGGCTATTAACTCTTCCTCTCTCAATCCGATAGCTTCGCTTCAATATTCTCAGATACTTGTAAGTTGGGTGAGTGAAAAGAGGAAGCGCAATCACAGCAGAGTTGAAACTGAGTATATGTTATCTATTATGATATATATACAGATAAATGAGCCAACTATATTTTTGAATTAAATATCTATACACGTATAGACTACAGTGAGTTATTGAAATGAGTAATTATAACGACGTCGTTCCGTTTAAAATTTTGACCTGGACCTGATCTATAAATTGGCTCATTAAAAATACCTACATCTTGGCCCATGGGGCCCATGCTATCCCTAAATATGCTTCTTGTTTTCTTCTTTGATTTCCGAATTTATTCTCTCCTTTCTGTTTCGCCTTTAATTGTTGCGGAATAAAGGTATGCTTCTTTTCTCTATTTATATATTCGATCTTTATCATAAGATTCGTGCCTAAATTAAGTTCATCTCAAATGACAAATGATGTTTAAATGATAAACAGCATTGTGTTTGTTTGGAATTCTACCCTCTCCTCCTAATTCCCATCAATGTTTTGGACTTAATAGGTATGAAAACCATATTGATTGATAAATCCTTTCAAAATTAAATGTTTTGTAATGTTTTCCAGTAATTTCTCATTACTCTAAAGTTTTGCTTGTGATAATCCATCAAATTTAAAGTCTAACCATAATAATTTCTCATTACTCTAAAGTTTTGCTTGTGATAATCCATCAAATGTAAAGTCTAACCATAATTATATACTCTATCTATCATAATTTTAAATTTTGCTCATCTTAATCTGACATTTTTTAAATATAAATTCATAATATTAATATTTTGATCTTTTTATTAAATTTTAAATTTTAATATATAAATATTTTTTTTCTTATTAGACTAAGTGATATCTTAATTCATGCTTTTTGGTAATAACAAAATATACCATTAGTGAATTTATTTTTGGTGACATTAATAGTTCATTATAATAAAATTAACATTTGAAAGATGAAGTTCAATAGAATAGATATGTGAGCAAAAATTTTAATTGAAATAAATCAAGTAATTAAAAGATAGAAAAATAATCAAAATGAGGTTTATACGCAACTTTAGAGAACTTTAAGAAAATTTAATTAAAGAGCTAAGAATAAGGAAGAATCAAATACATCAAAATTTAACAAAACGTTATACTCCTTCTTTTAACATTTATTTTGATCATTTCAATAAATAAAGGAAATAAGTATTGCATGATTATTACATGAAAAACATATACTTTGTCATAATTAAGAGAAATTTTGAAAAAGTTTTAAAGAACGTGCTCTTGATGCATCAAATAATTTTGTTTGGAACTTTTGAAAATTTTGTTGAAAGAGTATGTTTTAATCTTTGAAAGAAATTGAAAAATTTTAGAAAACTAGTTTCATAAAGTTTGATTGACCAACTATTCATTTGTGTGACTAATGTTAAGAGTTTCAATGTCTTTTTGGTATAATCAATATACGCTAATGGACCAATATGTCATACTAGTTGACTAATATCCTTGATAGAAAGTTACATTATGTACCGAGAGTTTGTAAGAGCACATTGATTGAACAATGTGACATATTAGTCAACTAGTGTGATAGAATAGTCGATTAGTTCTCTTGGAATTAGTCTTACAATAGCTAATTTTTGTTTTTTACAATTATTTTGGTTAGTTTTTAGTATAAATAGACTACATCATCCTTTGGCATACTAAGGTGTTAGATAGAGCATTCAGGTTCACATGTACATTGCATAAAGCATATTAAGCCTTATTTTATTAGTGTGAATAAAAAAGGGAGTTTTTGAGTTGTACATAATTGTGTTAGTGTAGCAATAAGGAAAATTGCTTAAGATACACATTGTGAGGGTTCCTTTTTTCCTTGAATAAGATTTTTAAGGGTTCACTTATGGCAGTGTAAAAAGATTGTAATATTTCATCTCCACTCGTGGTAAAGAAGATGTTGTATGAAGGATTCCTCTTCATCTATTGAAGGAACAAAATACTTGATAGGTGAATATTTGACTAAATTTTTATACTCATATTTTAATGTATTTTGCTTATATTTTATACTTATATTGTATATTTGGTACTTAATTTGCTCCAAGTGTTTTCATAAGTGATAATTGCCTTTAAAGACTTAAAGGAGAAGACTTCAGGTGAAAACACAGCATAAAACGAAGATTTGACACTCAGAACAGATGCATGGTGGTGCAATAGGCCTTACACTCCTCTCAGGCTGTGCAATTTCACGATTTGTGAGCATTTTGGTTACACACGGTCTAATACACAATCGTTTATCAACCCGTGCATCTCCCGGAACCCTAAATTTTGCCATAAAAAGAGTTTTTAGTGGTAGACGGAGAGGAATAAGCATTGGGAGGCGATTCTAGATATGGAGATCGTTCTCAAGGGATGATTTTGATCTAGAGAAGCAAAAAACATGAAGAAATCTTTGAAAGATCCATCGAAATACAATATCAAACCTCTATCTTGCAAGAATATTTGATAGAAGACAATTAGGAAGATTTAGAATTATGAACCCATTGTTTTCAATTCATTTTCCTTTTTGTGTATGTTTGATTTCATGTTCAATAACGTATAACTAGACGTCTCGTTAGTATTTAGGTTAGATGAATCCTTTGTTGATTAATATGTTTTTCTTCTTTTATTAATGCAAGTGGTTTTATATTATGATCCGATTACTTGTTTATATATGTTCTAATAGACCCATTGATATTAGATCATAATCTAATTTCATATGTAGAGATTGAGAAATCCTAAGTTTGAATAGATCTATCGTAATTGGAAGGAGTTGATCACAACCCTAGACATAAGATGACATAAATCTTTCGGATTATGGTCAAACCTAATAAAGGGGTTTACAAATAGGTAAAGCAATCTGATAAACTTTAACCTGAGTAATTTAGTTAAAAACCTTAACATTAGTTATTAATAGACTCAAGGTCAAGTATTAGTATACCATAGGAGTTCTCACGATCCAATAAATCAACAAAACAATTGCATGATAAAAGATCAATTTGTTAAAGGTTTTAGGGGGGTTTGAAACCTAAATATTAATTTCTAATATCGATAGTTTTCTTAGAAATTTCCATTGTCTCTATGTTCATTATTGTTCCCTATTTTATTTTAATTGTTTAAGTTTTATTTTATTTTAATTAAAATCTAAAATCAGTTCTTAGGCTAGATAATAAAGGAAGGGTAATTACTAGTATTCATTGTCTTCGTGGGATCGATTCATACGTGCCAGTACTAGCTATAGCTATGTCGTGCACTTGCAATTATTACAATATTGACTAACTCACAAAAAGTCAATCAAGTTTTTGACCATTGTCGAGGACTTTGATATTAAGAACACCTTAATGTTATTAATCTAGTCATTTTCTTATATTTTATTTTATTTTACTTTACTTTATTTTACTTTATTTATGGCTTATTAATTTAATTATCTTTGAATTTCTCTACTTGATCTTGAGTTTGTAATTTATTAGAGGATTCATGATTCATTACATAATCTCTAATATCAGCATATGGGAGAGAGAGGTGTTATCACATGTTTTCAGGAGCCCAACTGATATCTTAGCTGTGTTGCGACATTGGTGGAAATTATCACTACAATCATGAATTTCGAGCACCAATTTATATATGGGAGCGACCTAAAATGTATAATCAACCTCATGGTGCAGTATATGAGAATAGCTACAATTCAGAGTGGAACAACTCTTACACCTATGGATGGAACGATGATACTTCAGCTGAATATTTACAACACCAAGCACTTCCAGTTAACGAGCCAACTCTAGAAGATATGATGACCGATTTAATTTAGGAATCAATCATGAGGCATCAAGAAACAGAGACTCATATACAAAATTTGGCGAATGAGATGGACTAATTGGCAGACATATTATCTGACGAGATCCAAAAGAGTGTGCATAGTCTTACTGAAATAGATGATGAAGAACATGGAATGGCAATCACTCTCAATAGTGGAGACGAGCTTCTAGAAAAAGAGCTTTTGGAAGAAAAAGAAAGTATTACAGATCAATTAATAGAATTCCTTACCAAATTGAAAGCTGACCGATTCAAATTCGAGAGTGAAGGAAAGACAAGAGTTGGCTTCATGAATGGAGGTGTATTCCCAGAAGAACTTCTTGAAGAAGAAAACAAAGAAGTCTCCATCCAAGAAGAGGAAGTAGAGAGGTGGCAGAAGGTAATCGAAGAAGATGAGTCAGAAACCGCTGTCCAAGAAGAAGAAGAAAAATGGACAGAGATACTTAAGGAAGAACTGGCAGAGGAACCAAGTAATGAAACTAATGATAAGGTATTGGCAGTGATCTTAAGTACGGAGGGTTTCCACTTTTTCAAAGACAAACTGGTCTATTTAGCCGATGATTTAGAGAGTTTTCTTATTACCTACATTTTTAATAGTTTTTCATTAAAAAGGGAATTAATGGAGTCTATTGGTTTTATTAATCTAATCAATTATGTCCTTATGATTATCTTACAACAGGTAACTTACTTACAGGCTACAAAAATCCTATGTGAAGAAAGGGGTAGTAGCAAGCCACTCATTATTGATCCAGGATGAAGTAGAGCATAAAGGATATGTCGAGTTAAACAAGCGCTACATAGCAGGCAACCTATGAATTAAGATATATTTCAGTTTCATTTTGTTTGATTTTATTTCGTGTGTTAGTATAGGAATTTAGTTTATGTTATGTTATTATTTTGTTTCTTTATCCCTTTCTTTTATATTTGGTAAAGATGTTAGTCTCAAATTGGATGGATCTAAATTAGAAATCGTCATAGTCAGGAAAGTACCAACTTAACCATCTCACTCATTATACATGTTTATATTATGTACATTGAGGACAATGTACGACTTTAAGTGTGGGAAAGGGGTTAATGATTTCTTTAATCTTATTATAATCTTGATTATAATATTTATGAATTGATATTCTTAATTAGTTGAAATCTGTCCATGAATATTGTGTTTCTTTGTTGAATATTGATTGAATTGGTATGCAAAAGGATGAGAATTAGAATAAAATTTCTTTGTCTAAGTTATATTTTTAGTATTCATTGAAATAATCAAGTTGAATAATATTGCATATTATTACACACATATCTACCTGTCTTTTTCATGAGCTTTTGAGCCTAACGAGCAAATTTTAAAATTTTTAAAGCTCTTGTTATTCTTTTATGTGTGATATCATGTATAGTAAGATAATTCTAGAACTTACTTGTTTTATCCATATTGAGACCATATTCGTTAAATTAGAGGAATTGAAATGATAAAGACACTTAGATTAAACAATTTGCTTTAGCCTATTTCTTTGATAATTACAAAACCCATTATTTTTCTCTTTAGGAATAACTAAGTTGAGCCTTAGCTTTTTTCATTGATGAAACCCACATATTAATCATTATCCTGTATTTTTTAAGACTTTTTTATTGTTTCGAACATCGAAGGTTATATACATTTTTTACTTGTTTAAGGTTTGAAATTATTGAAAGGTCTATTGTGGTACTAAATGCTCGAATTATTATGTTCGTCAAAAAAAGGAGAGAAAGAGAGAGAGAAAAAAGAAAAAATATATAGTACCAATGGATTTACAATAAAAGGACCTATATATATTTGTAAACAATTTTTTAAATATATTGTTTAGTAAATTTCCTTCAATTTATCCCAATCATACCTTACCTAAGCCCCGTTACAACCTTTATAAAGAACTTTGGATTTTGTTTCTAGTTTATACACAAGTGGTGGAGATATGATTTTATTGCAAGCTTATGGTAAGAGTTCGATTATACATTGATTGAGAGTCTCGATATTTTTCACCCTAAACACTTGAGTGCAATGAGTGACATCTTAGTCAGGATGTAAAGATTAATGCTTTTGACTTCAATGAGATTATGATGTGATTACTATTAATATTGCTTAGAAAAGTTAATTTTAGGATAATTTGATTCTACTTGTATGTTAATATGATTCAATAGGATATGATGATTTATAGTATGAATGGGTAGATTGAAATTGATGATGAATTGTTGTTGTAAAATTTATAATTTTAATTATGGTTTGCTTGAGGACAAACAAAAGCTTTAGTATGGGGATATTTGATAGATGAATATTTGACTATATGTTTACACCCATATTTAATACATTTTGCTTGATATTTTACACTTTTATAGTGTATTTGGCACTTAATTTGCTCGAAGTGTTTTTAAGGGTGATAATTTCCTTCATGGACTTAAAGAAGAAGACTTCGAACGAAAAAATGGCATAAAACAAAGATTCAATGCATAGAAGGGATACACGGTCGTGCAACAGGCTGTGCACTTCTCTCCGTCGTGCAATTTCATGATTTTTGGGCATTTTGCATATGCAAGACCGAGCATCAGTCCATGCACCTCCAAGAACCCTAAATTTCACCATAAAAAGATGTTTTCTGGGTAGACGAAGAGGAATAGGTATTCAAAAGCGATTCCAAATGTGGAGATCATTCTCAAGGGACAATTTTGATATAGGGAAGCAGAAAACATGAAG
This sequence comes from Erythroxylum flavicans, assembly GCA_027576715.1. NCBI lineage: Eukaryota > Viridiplantae > Streptophyta > Magnoliopsida > Malpighiales > Erythroxylaceae > Erythroxylum > Erythroxylum flavicans. The sequence continues at coordinate 25,912,236 of JANZXP010000194.1, read as the reverse complement.
AAACCATTGAACTATCCATCGAAATATAAGATCAAACCTCTACATTGCAAGAATATTCAATAAAAGACAATCAAAGAGATTTAGATTTATGAACCCATTGCTTTCAATTCACTTTCCTTCTTGTGTATGTTTGATTTCATGTTTGATAATGTGTAACTAAACTTCTTAACAGTATTTCGGTTAGATGAACGCTATCTTCAACATGTTTTGATTCTTTTATTAATGCAATTAGTTTGATTGTTATATTATGATCCGATTATGTGTTTATATATGCTCTAATAGACTCGGGAATATTAGTTTATAATCTAATTTCATACGTTGAGATTAAGAAATCCTAGATTTGAATACATATATCGTAATTGGAAGGAGTTGATTGCAACCCTAGAGATAGGTTGATATAAATCTTTCGGATTAGGTTGAAACCTAATAGAGGGATTTACAAATTGGTAAAGCAATCCTATAAACTTTAACCTAAGTAATTCGTTTAAAAACCTTAGCATTAGTTGTTAATAGACTCAAGGTCAGCTATTAGCATTTTATAGGAGTCTCCATGGTCCAATAAATCAACAAAACAATTGCACAATAAAGGATTAATTTGTTCAAGGTTTTAGGGGGATTCGAAACCTAGGTGCTAATTTATAATATCGATAGTTTCTAAGTAATTTCCATTGTCTCTAATGTTCATTATTGTTCCCTATTCTATTTTAATTGTTTAAGTTTTATTTTCTTTTAATTAAAACTCTAAAATTAGTTCTTAGGCTAGATAATAGGGGAAGGATAATTACTAGTATTCATCGTCTTCGTAGGATCGAACCGTACTTACCGTTATTAGTTATAGTTACGTCGTGAACTTGCGGTTATTACTATTGTTAACTAACTCACAAAAAATGAATCAATAGTGAATTGATAAGTAGAGATACTATTATTATGAATGCTTTATGATTGTCATATATGAAGTTTTCATAACCATTTATTAAAGTAGGTAATTCATTCATCATTTTCAAAATAAAGCAAAAAGTAAACACATATAGTTTACCCCCTCTCATTTACCATCTAAAGACTAATGATTTTATCTCTTTTTTCATCAAATTGATTTTAATTATTCAGAGTTTGTCATGACTATACATAACTAGAAGTGTATTTCCATATTTGATCCAAATCATATTACCTGAATGGATTTACAAAATTTAAAAATTTTTATCTAAACAAGACTTACAATAAAGAACTTTATAGAATTTCTTTTATAATACTTCTTAATAAAATGATCAATTACCATAAAATATATTTCATACATAAGCTTGTATATTATATTTTCTATTATATTAATTTTTTAGTAAATTTTAGTAGATTATAATTTACAGCATATTAACTATCTCTTTAAACTTATAATATAACTCAAATTTTACCCAACTTTATCACTAAAATTTGTAATAGAAGGTTGATCTTCAGGAGATAGAACACAAACAAAGCATATTTCGTTTATATTTTACAAATACAAATATCATAAACATATTAATCAGTGTAAGGCATGTATAATATGTCTCAAAATAGAATAACTAGAATATATGAACACAAAAAGGGTTATAATGATAATAATATTTTAGTTGAAACATATAACCCTTTTAATGTCCAAATTTCAACCTAAGAGAATTTCCACTCTACATAAAGGAACAACATAAGAGGAAGTATATGTGACTTAGTTGAAAGAGTTAGTTTTAATAAAGAAAATCATTTTAAAAAGTTTATATATAAACTAAAACAAGCATAAAATTTTACAATGTTATAAACACTTGTGGTTTTAAGAAAAATATTGTTTTTCATTGTATATACCTTAACATCAGTAGGAGCAAATGTTTATTTTCGGTCCTATATGTAAATGATATACTATTTGCGAACAAGAATTTGAGTTTGTTATATAGGACTAAGGATTTTCTCTCTCAAAACTATGAAATGAAAGCTATGAATGAAGCCTCTTATGTCATTGGCAAATAAATTCGTAAAGGCCAATTTAACAGAACATTAGGATTATCTTAGAAAGCTTACATTAAAAAAGTTTTGAAGAAGTTTAAGGTCAGCACATGTTCATTATTAATATCACACATTGTTAAAGGAGAAAATTTAGCCTGGGTTAGTATCTAAAGAGTACATTAAAAAAAGAAGTAATGAAGGATATACCATATGCATCTTCAATTTGTACAAGACCTAATATTACATAAGTAGTAAGAATATTAAGAAGATACTAAAGCAACTAGGATTTAAGCATTGATCATGTGCTAAAAAAGTTCGAATATCAAGAAGATACTAAAGTAGTCAGGGTTTAAGCACTGAACATGTGCTAAAAAATTTCACATACAAGCATTCAATTTTATATGTGATAGGCTATTTAAATTCATATTTTATTGATACAAAGATAGTTAACAAATTCTACATCTTGATATATTTTTCTACTTATTAGGGGTGCAATCTTATAAAGAAGCACTAAATAGACTATAATTGTCTCATCCATTATTGAAACAAAGCTTATAGCTTATCATGATGCTATAGTATAGGTGTTATAGTTAAGGAATTTTGTCACATATTTAAGGGTTGTCGATAGTTTTAACAGGACAATTTAAAATTCACTGTGATAATTCATCTATAGTGATCTTTTTAAAGAATAATCAAAGTGGAAGTCATAAAAAACAAATCAATATAAAGTATTTGGTTGCCAGAGATTATGTTTCAAAAAAAAGAAATTCATTATCGAGCATATCAATTCTGAGGTCATGATAACTCCCATGACTAAAAGTTTCAAGATATATTCATAAAAGGATCATGTATAGAATATGAGATTTTCTAGTTGATTATATTTAAGTTTGGACTTTTTACTTTGTTACATTAGGGATGATAAAGTTTCTCCATATATAGTTTATTGTTTCATCTTATTTGGTATATCCTAAATGAAATAACATATATATTTCTTATCCATAGTCAAAGTTCTCAATTTTTTTCTTTGATATTGTAATGCATAAAAGGAAATAGTTAGACTTTTAAAGTATATGAATTTTCATATTAATAAAATTTTAAATTAAGAATTTTTCAATACCCATATTGGTTGTCTTCAGTTATGTCATAAATGATTCATGGAGAATGTTGAATGAAAATTTATCCCCTTAAATGTAACCTATAAATACACAATTAAAACTTAAAATGATTAAGGAATTATTGTTTTGATAATAACTAACTAATTGGTTTAACTTAAATTAAATCAAGTTATATCTTTAATAATAGAATATACAACAAAAATAACAATAACAACAACAACACCACCTAATGAAAGTCCCGTTAAGTTACGGGGCCTGAGGAGATCTAATAGTACGTAGCCTTACCCGTATATGATAGAAAGGTTATTTCCGATAAATCTATATGCAGTACAATTTAATAATAAAAATATAAATAAATACATATAACTAAACATATAAAAATATGTAATACATTACATATAGAGCATGGTAAAGATTAACAATACAAGATAAAATAAATAAGTAAATACACAAACTAGGAAAAAAAGAGACAAGTACAAGAATAAATCATACCGACCTTTACAATAAAGTAAGTAGACTAAGTAAGAAACTACTTAGACTAAATAACTATGAGAGAAGTACGACTTAATCAAAATATTAAGGCTATTTATAAAATGAATGACTCGAAGAAAAAAGTTTAGAGGACTTAAAAGAATGATAAAAATCCCTCTACATAAGATCCTTTATTCGTATCCTAGTACGTCAAAGTTTTCTATTGCAAGCAATGCCTTCAGTAAGTTCCAGCAAAATTGTATCATTCTTAATCACTTTATCCTAGTTCTTCTTAGGCCTCCATTTTTTCCTCTTGCAATCTCTAGGTATTATTTTCTCGCATCTTCTCACTGGAGCATCAGGGTATCTTTTTTTAACATGTCTAAACTACCTAAGTCTCGTCTCTCTTAATTTATCATTAATAATAATCACTTTTAATTTGTCTCTTACCAATATATTATTAACCTTATCTCTTTTAGTTAAGATAATATACTTATCCTTTAAATTCCTCGATAAGATAAAACTACATTAGATATTAGGGTCGGCCCTGGATAAGGGCAGCCTGGGCGCTCGTTTAGGACCCATCCTCATAAACAATAAAATAGGCCCTATTTTTATGCTCATAAAAAATAAAATGAAATAAAATATGACTTATTCTTCACTTTATAAAGAACAAGAAAATACTCATAATTTACTTCTTTTTATTTTTTATAAGGGCCCAAAAATAGGGCCTATTTTTTATTTTACTTAGAGCTTATAAAATACTAGGAACGGTCCTGTTATATATGAATATGATTTTTTATTAACTTTTGATTCTTATTATATATAAAAAATCGACAAGAGGTGTGAAAGTAATTCCCATCTTTTGTCCATCTTTTTCATTTCTCTTTCATTCTTTAAATTCCCGTAAAAGGAATCAGAATCATAATGCAAACTAACTTATTATACAAGCTAAATCTGGTTAATGGAATTATGTCAAACTTTTAACAAGCTGTCTGCATGATTTCAAATCTTTTGCCAAAAGTGGAGAACTTATGATGGAAGTTTTACAATGAAAAAAAGAAAAAAGGTGGTTGGAATAACCAGAAAAATAGAGACAAGGAATAGAATACCGAGTTTATTAGACATATCACCATTATATGTTGAAGGTACATAAAAGAATACATGATGCGCATTCAAATGCTTATTTGTAGAAGGTCATAAACTATTTATAAAGCTAAACTGTGAACATAAGGAATTGTTCTTCAAAAGTGATAATATCAGGTGAAACACCAGGACCTGTGATTATTACACATCCAACGAAACGAGTACAAAAAGAGTCAGCAGCACCGCCAATTTTTGTCAATATCAGATATTGTAGAACCCTATCTTAAAACTAACTCACTAGTTATATATAATTATCTGCCTTTTAAGAGTTTAAATTATGATTTATATAATCTATAAAAATTTGTTCAAAGGGTTGATTTAAACAGTAATAAACTCATTTAACTGAAACTGTCATAAATCAATTTTTGTATTTAAACTTTTATTTATAAACGCATATGATTTTACTTTAATTATTATGGACTAATATTAAGATAATCACTTGTATCATTTGTTGATGTTATAGAAATAGTTAAAATTCATTACCAATTAATCAATTTTTAAATGTTAAAGTAGATTATGAAGAGATTTCGATGAGATAGAAAAATTAGTAGAATTGGAACGAGGTCTCTTTTTAAGAAATACAGTTCCGTCGTTCCACACAAAAAGGAGCTTTGATAAATTTTATTAAGTTGATTAGTTCGATATAATAATAACAAGTATAGGTAAACTTTAAGAAAAAGCTAAATATGCCTTTCTTTATGTCAATCTGAAATTCTCTCTTTTCTACTTTTAAAATATCTTTTGATTACATTTTAATTCTTCAACTCAGAATCTCTTAACTATCGAGAAGGTTACACAGAAACATGTTCATCACAAAAATGATTCTCTTTAATAAAATTTTCTTTAATGGTTTTATCATAAATATATTTCTTTTCCATATATAAAAATCAATGTATGTCCAACAAAGAGTAGAAATGTAATCATTCTTTTCAGAATACCCTAAACCATAACAACAAAAAGGAGGAGCTTATGAAATAAGAAAAAGAAATTAATGACTTTGAAAGAATTGAATTGACTTAAGCTTGAGTTAAAATGTGGATTAATCAGGGTTGAATGACTCAAAATTTAACACGGTTGGAATTAAAACAAGTATAAGGCTTGAATTTTTATTTTTCAATTCAAGCATACTCGAACATTGATCAAATTAAAAATTACGTTGTTTTAATTAAATAGTTTTGGTTGTTCGATAAAAAATTTTTATTCTATTTAAAACAGTTTTTATCATTCGGGTTGGACTATTTCAAGTAGACTCTCCCAAATTTGAACCAAAATCAAATTTTAATTAATTCAGATTAGATATCAAAAAATTATACACATAAGATATCAGAAATGTATTCTTATTGATTTTTATTAATGAAAACGTTAAGCTTTCTAGACTCATAGGCTATGGAAGAGCCCTTTGTAACACTTTCCAAACCTTCTATGTGATACAGGCCTCATCTGGACTTCGCAAGTCTGATCTGTAAATGCAGGATAAATTCAGATGTTGGCTTCAACTGTTAACTTCGACCCAAAACTTCAGGACAGTATAGAATTGGGCGCAAAAAACCAATGATCAAAACCTGCATTTATAAGGTTAGGCATAGTATGTGCTTTTTCTAATTTTTATTGGGTTGTGTAGAGGACAAAAGTAAAATTTTGAAAGAAAAAAAAAGCCCTTTGTGGCTGCTTTCCCAAATTTTCTATTTTTGACTATATAAACTGCAAAGGTCACCTTAAATATAAGTACATTATTAGTCCTTATATCATTAGTGCTCAAGAATAATGAGATTATAACTCCCAACTGTTCAATGTTATTAATAATATTATGGGGTGATAATTAGACTCAAATTCAGATGTTTTCAATTAGACTTTGAGCCTCGCTTAACTCTTCTTAAAAAAACGACTAACATGTTTTGTTTAGAAGACTTGTAACTCGAGCCTGAGCCTAATTAGAAAATTAAAAAAAAAGAAATTTTACATTTTTTATTTTATTGTCATCCTTAAATAATATATATAATAGTATAATAAATAATAAAAGAATTTAATTGATTTTTTAAATTACTTAAGAACATTAAATAATTGAATTTAGATAAAAGGGCTTGAAATAATAATCGATATCAAGTATAAGGACTTAAAATATGCCCTCCCCTCTATGTATAGTATGTGCTTTCTTATTTTTCTATTTTTGACTATATAAATTGGAAATCACCTTAGATATAAGCGCATATAATCATGACAGGAAAGACGAAAAGACCGAATGTCACCTAGCCGTTGAATTCTTGAATTAGGAAAATGCAACATCTTGATAAGTGCGAGACAGGGGGATGAGCAAGGGTATTAAATCTGTACCGTATTGGTCGGTACGGGCGATATGTACCCTATCAGGTAAAAAGGTACAAATTATTCATTTTTATTACCAGATTTAAATATTTGTCAGTATCAGCTGGTATTGGTCGGTGTTATAAATACCAACTATATACCGATCAGTACTGAAAATTTTAAAAATTATAAGGATTAAGTTGTAAAATTTTCAAAATTTTTTAAAATTTTCCCGCCATCTCTTCCCCCTTTTTAGAATATTTTTTAATTTATTATTTAGTTAAATTTTTATTGTAATTTTTTAATTTTTATTTTAAAAATAAATTAAATATTTTATTACTAATAATAATTATACATTAAATAAAAATTAAAAATAAAATTGTTAATTAAACTTATTTTAATATTTTATATCATATTTATTAATAAAATTTTAATTAAAATTTTAATTTTTAAAAATAAATAATTTAAAAAATTATTATTTATAAACTAATATTTATTTTATATGTTTTTAAATATTAAATCAAATTTTATTTGAAATATATATATTTTAAAAATATTTTTAAATTTAATTATATTTATTAATAATTATTAAATTAATTTTATAAATTAAATTAA
>JANZXP010000194.1:25845245-25881704 GCA_027576715.1 Erythroxylum flavicans | reverse complement strand
ACAAGAATCAGGACTACCATTAATTATTGGTAATAATTTTCTCAAATTACTACTACTATTTATTTTAGAAGATTTCCCAAATTTCGCATACAAAAGGCATTTGACAATTGATTTACTTGGGCCTCTAGATTATGGATTGAAGAAGCATGGTCTTTAATGACTTGCTCACATTTTCCTTCCAACTTCTTTTGTGCATCATCTAGAGTTCCAAGCTTATCTAAAATTCTATCAAACTTGGATTCCATTGAGCTCAGTTTATCTTGTTGGAAGCTTTCTTTTCCTTGTGGCCTGAACTGTCCTCCAATATTATTTGTCCAAGAGAAGTTAGGGTGATTCTTCCACCCATGGTTGTAGGCGTTAGAGTAGGGATTGTTGCCCCCCTCCTCGTATATATTGTGCCCCCATATAGTTTAATTGCTCTGGATTTCAAGTAATAATCTATGGTATTATGGTCCATTTGTCCATAGAGTTCACACTTTAATTGTACGACTTTCATTAGGGCTGAGGACAAAACCTTTATGCTGTTGAGTTGTCGTATCAAGTTGTCGATTTTCACTTTTGAGTTGTCGTATCAAGTTGTCAATTTTCGCTTACATTTTAGTCATATGATCGATAACCAAAATTCCTTTTTGCTCTTGGAATGAAGTAATCTGCCTACTCTGCTCGTGTGTTCAAAGGCAACTATTACTCGTCATCTCCTCTATCAGCTCTTCCGTTTCATCAACAGTCTTCATCATTAGTGATCCTTCTAAAGCTGCGTCAATTGTGCCTCTCGTCAGTGGGTTTACTCTATTATAGAATATTTACAGCAGGAACTCCTTGGGTAAGTTGTGGTGTGGGTGCTTCCTCTGCAAATCCTTGTATCTCTCCTATGTTTCGTAGATCAATTCCCCATCACTTTGTTAGAAATTGGTAATTTTCTTGATGATCTTAGTGGTCTTGATCAAAGGGAAATACTTATCTAAGAAAGCACGAACTAGCTAATCCCACGTTGTCACATTGGCTGGGATAAGGGAATGGTACCAAACCTTTGCTTTATCTCTAAGGGTAAAGGAGAAAAGCCTGATTCGGACCGTATCTTTAGACATCTGATGGTACCAAAAGGTATCGCAGATTTTGAGAAAGTTCACTATATGTTATCACAGACTTGGTCTTTTACCAATAAACTGCGCAGTACTTAGTTGTATATCTCACAATTAAGTCAGCCTCTCCCTCGAATGCTAGAAACAAAGCTAGCACACATTAGTAAAGTTACAAGATAAAATAAGAACAACAATGAGGAAACTTGGAGAATGCTTATATTGCTTAAGAAAGCTTTTACAAAGTAAGAACTCTCTATGCTCACTATCTCTTTATGCCTCTAGGCATCTTACAAATGAAGTCCCTTGGCTATTTATAGCCTTCCACCTCCTCAATGGATGACTAGGATCTATTTGATCCAATGGCTCATAATGGCCATCTAGAATTCTCAACAACTATTTACATATATAAGAATAATCTACAATTATCTACAAGGTTCTAGAGTCTTCCACCCATCTCTAGCCTTATCTTAAATATGGAAGAATTGTGTGGAATCTTCTAGAGAAATCTAGCTTAGCCTCTCAATCTAGAGTGGGAATTTTATGGTGCGTGACAATGTGCATTGGGATCTTCGTTTGCTAATCCATAAAACTGTACATTCTGTTGAAACATGTTTAATAGGTCTGGTTTAATCTTAAAGGAGGCTGCTTGAACGGGCAGCCTAGCTACTCCTTGGTTAGCCGCATTGACCCTGGCCTTATGAAGTCCATCAAGGTCTGTTGTTGATATCCTTGGTTCACTTCGTGGTCTATATTCTGCTAAAATTCCTCAGCCATTGTTGATTTCACGATTTCATCTTCTTCTTCATGCCGAGATTTCCTAATGGTTCATTCTAGTCGAGTGATGTCTAAGTCTAAAGTTTCAGTTACACGACTCGGACCTCTTATGACACTTTTGTTCATACAAAAGCACGATTTCTGAAATAAAAGGGAAAGAATGAAAACAAAGATTAAAAACTAAACTAATCGTCTCCCCGACAATGGCGCCAAAACCTTGATCGCAGGTTTCTGATATGAAAAAGCTTTAATAATTTAACCTCGATATTTTGCAAGTGCACAGGTTATTTGCATAATACCTAAGATGTCAATCCCACAAAGAGGGTTAATCTAATCCTAAAATCTAAGGCTAAACTTAATTCATAATAATTCAAAATAAACAAAACTAAACAAGAAATTATTTCAATCATGCAATTAATTCCAATAATCAAATTCGAAAATAATAATAAGATAGCAAATGTAACACCTAATCAAGAAGCAACCTAGGAACTACCAATTGAGAGAAAGGGTATTTTTATCCGACTTTAATGAAAACCTAATTGATTATGAATTTATTGGATTACCGGTTCTACAAGGTCCTAGGGTTAATTACTCTCTCTTAAGTTATAATCATTAACCTTAATTTATAAACCCTAATCAAATTATGAGAATTGCAATATCTCAATTCACAATTTATCCAAAACCTAAATTAGATCTGAATTTGTCCAATAAACTACCGAAAACCTATGCAAGATCTCTTGTTACACAAATTTACCGGTTTAATTTAATTCTCGATCTATTAAATTACCTAACTCTTGTTAGCCTAATTTAATGATTTTTCACTCGCTTCACCCTCCCAGTTTATTACCGAATTATGCAAGTGCAGAATTGAAATCAAAAGAAATTCAATAAAAACGCAATCAATCAAATTTCATTAATATCAAAGACAAAATATCCCAAAGGTGAGTTTAGACAAATCCTCAACATTTAACGAATCTATCTTCTATGGCTATCTCAAATTCTGTACAATCATAAAAATTGAAATTAAACCAGAAATAGACTCGGAATGAATGATAGAAGCAGCAATAGTGGGAAACCTCCTATTCTGGGAAGTACTTTGCTTAGGCTTCTTCTCCACATCTCTTCCTTCGTTTCTTTCTTAATCTCTTGATAAAACTCTCTAAGGTTTTCAGATTGTGGCTGATGCAAAAGCTGCCTCTCTTATGTTCTTTATATTCTTTAAACACTTTGTGTATCGTGAGCAGTCCTAGGATTTTTCTAGGGTAGAAACGGCCTGAAAAATTCCTCAAAACTTGATGTTTTCTCCTGTTTGCACGTCTGCTTGATGCAAGCCACGATCATGACCTTGCATGCCACGATCATGGCTTACGTCCAATCCTTTCTGTCAAGATTGTGGCCCAAATGCCATGATTGTGGGCTGTGACAAAGTAACCATGATCATAGGCTGGCTCTCATGTTTCTGTCATGATCGTGGCTCGTTGTTTTAGCCCAAAAGTCTTCGAAATTTCTTTGTTCTTCGATGTTGACCCAGAAATACTAACAAACATATCAAGGTACCTCAAAAACATCGTATTTAAGTTCAAAGACTTATACTAACCCATAAAAACACTTAAACATACAAACTAACATAATTCTAACCTAAACACATACTAATCACTCAAATTAACACTTAATACATAACAAATTAAGCCCTAAAACATGATGCAATTGACACCTATCATGTTACAATGCCACGTACCATAGTGTTTGTTTAAATTCAAACTTAGTTTATGAACTTGTAATGATTAATCAAGAAGTATTAACATTAGAAATTCACGTATAATTATCGATGATATAAGGCATAATAAACCCCTAAGATGGTATATAGGCTGTAAACTTATGATGCAGCTCCTATGAGGCTTATCGATAAAATATTCCATAAGGCTAAGAGTCACAGCAAAAAGACCCTTTCTTAATTCATATGGTGTTACAATGCCACGTACCATAGTGTTTGTTTGAATTCAAACTTAGTTTATGAACTTGTAGTGATTAATCAAGAAGTATTAACATTAGAAATTCACGTATAATTGTGGATGATCTAAGACATATTAAACTCCTAGGATGGTATATAGGCTGCAAACCTGTGATGTAGCTCCCATAAGGCTTATCGATGAAATATTCCACCAGTTTAGGAGTCACAGCAAGAAGACCCTTTCTCGATTAATGCGGTGTAACAATGCCATATACTATAGTGTTTGTTTGAATTCCAAATTATTTTATTAACTTATAGTTTATGTTATATGGAACGAGGATTGTTGTTTCAATTATGTTTATGCAGATTGTTGATGTTTGTTTTATGTTTATGCGTATTGTTGATATTTCACTTATGTTCATGCAAAATGTTGACTGATGAGTTATGTTAATTTGGAATGTTAATATTTGAGTTATGTTTATGTGTATTGTTGATATATGAGTTATGTTAATGTGGAATGTTGATGTTTGACTTATGTTTATGTGGATTGTTGGTGTTTGAGTTATATTATGCGTATTGTTAAATTTTGACTTATGTTTATACATAATGTGGATATTTGAGTTATAGATATCTGATATAATGGAACCTGGTAGAAACAAAGGAAAGAAGGTAGTAAGTATCGGAGTTGTCCCTAGTCAACAACAACCACATCAATCAAATCCTACTCAATAACAACCACATCAATCAAATCCTATACAACAACAACAATCGACCTCATCCATTAATGAACCAAGTCAGTAACAACCTCCATCTACCTTAACTACTATAGAAGGATCTGTAGGTTTGTTAATCATTAACACCTACAAATAGACTTATGCTCAAATATATATTTACGTGTTTAATGTGTATTTTCTTATCATTATTCATTTGTTGTTAGGTTTCAATACTATCATAAGAAAAAGAGGTAGAGGTATAATTAAAGGTTGCGAGTTGCAACAAATGAATGTTGCAATGAACAACAAGTTATCTGTACATATTGATACCTTATAAGGTTGTCCTATAGACAAGGTTCAATTGGCAAAATTATCTAATCAGTTGGCGGTAATTACTAGAATTAAATTGCCTTGCCTTAAGCATGCCAAGCAATTGAAGGAAGACAACTTGCTAGAGAATGCTTTGGATAAAGTTTCTGTAAATTTTCAATTTATTAAATTATATGCAATATTGTTTTACTTTTCTAATGATTAATTTCACTTTTTCTTATTGTTCACAAATGAAGTTGAATATTGTTGATATCGACAAACCTGAGTTTTCGAACTATGTCACTTCACGTTTGAAATAAAGGATCAAGGATTGTCATTATTGACTGCATAAATATTGCAAATCTTTTTCTTTGGATAAGGAGGCAAGGAGACATATTACAAAATGGATGTCTCCAGAAAATTGGAATAGTTTGTGTAACTATTAGGCCTTTCTTAACGTTCAAGTTTGTTTTCTTTCTCTTTACATTTGCTTCCATTAAGCTTCTTACATAATTTAATGACTATTCCTTTTCTTTATTTAGGAAAAGTGTAAGAAAGTTAAGGTTAACAGACGAAAAATGAAACTCCTCACAACTAAGGCTCTAAATTATTTGTAGTCCTGCGAAATTAATATGTAAGTTCTTTGTTTAGAAGTTATAATTATATCAGTAAACACAATATTATTTATTGTGTTTTATATTTTTTCTCTCCATAAAACATAGTTAGAAGGAATTAAATGGAGAAGAGTGTGATAAGATCACACTCTAAAAATTGACACACTATAAGGAAGGTGAAGGTTGGATGTCTAAAAAAACGCACAATAATTATTTAAGTATAAAATTTTGTTTAAATTTTAAGTTTATTTGTTTATGTAGTATTAACTAATAATATTTGAATTGACTATTGATTTTCTTTTATAAATTTTAGAACAAGATGCAGAAGTTATTGCAAACATCAATGTCTTATGAAAATGAGTCAAATATAGATGACATTTGTAACAAGGTGCTTGGTACACGATCTGGATACATCAAAGGACTTGGGTTTGGCCCTAAGTCAGTTGCTTCATTCTCATCAAGATCAATATACATTCAACATCTTGAAAAGGAAAACAAGTCTCTTAAAAAAAAGGGTAGCTAAGTATGAAAATTACCTAAGAAAATTACTTAGCCCAGATTATGTAAGCAGTGAATATGAAGACGGTCTAAGTGATTATTTTAATATTTGTATTTTTTTATTTGTAAACAAATATTTTTGAAGTTGTAGTTAAAATTTTTTTACATAATCTAATTTAATAACATTTTATTTTTAATATAGAATGCTAAATAAGGAAACTCAAGACTACTAAACAAATGTGATAAATATCACCAACACTCTAACCAGCACTACAAGCCTGTTACTGATTACGTGTCCATTTCTAACCTTATACATTCACTTTGTAGGGGATGGAAATCCTAGGTCCTTTTTTCTTATGGTGAATTGGATCAAATTCATCTTGGAGGCGGTCGATTACTTTGCTAAATGGATGGAGGCTGAAGTCTATGCCACAATCGCAGTTAGAACCGTGGGGTAGTTATTGAGGATTAACATAATCAGTCAATATGAGGTTCCCTTGGCTTCTGTTATAAATAACGCTCTCTGGTTCAATAGCAAAGGTTTCTTGCTATTCTACAACCAACAGGAAATTAAAAAGTTCTTTGAATTTATTGCTCATCCACAAACAAATGGCCTAGAAAAAGTCATAAACAGAAGTATTCTACAAGGTTCGTTTACTAGGGTAGAAAAATATGAAGGAAAGTAGGTAAATTATATTTATTATATCGTTTAGGCCTACTGTACTATACCAAGAACTTCAACATGAGAATGACCCTTCAATTTGATCTTCGGAGTTGAAGGCCTGGTCTTTGTAAAGTTAAATATGGAAACTTTTAAGGGGACACAAAAAACGAACAAGAATCTAACGAAGAGGATATGAAAAATGAGCTTGACTTACTAGAAGAATGTCACCTACTAGTAGTAAAGGATCAGGAAGTATTAACGCGAAAAGAATCGGTGCGCAAGATTTAAAGGAAGGAGACTTAGTTCTAAGAAGAATCGATGTGTTAGATAGAATTGAAGTAAGCGGAAAGCTTGTACTAAAGATAAAGGGAAAGCTTGTACTACAGTTGTCTGGCTTATTTGTTATAATAGAGGTTGTAAGATCGAAAACCTATAGATTTTCTTATCTTAGCGGACGAGAATTTCTTTATATGTAGAATGAGCATCACTTGCAGTTATATCATCAATAAAAGCTCATCTCTTACATGTCTAAATATATATTTGACGAAGTATCATGACGCATACCCATATCTAGGGTGGCATAAACAGCTTGACTCTACTCAAAAGTCAATAAGCAAAGTATAAGTTAACAGAGTTTTACGTAAAGCTTGGGCATAACCCCTCATCTAAAATAATTTCATTTTGATTTAAATATTCAAAACAACGCCATTTTAATTTACGGATTTAAGAAATTTAAGATCAAATTAATGTCATTTTAGTCAATTGCACTAAAATGATGTCATTTTAGGGTGACTGAGAGCTTATCACTATCATCCCTACCCACATCTCGCATGTTTTTTTTTCTACTCAAGGTGAAACACACTCATTAAGATATAAATCTGCTGAAATAACAATCATTTTGGTTCAAAGCAAAATGCACTTGTCAAGATGCATTGCTAAAGTAGCGATCTTATATAAGATATTCTCACTCAAGAAAAAATGCACTCGTTAAGATGCATATATGCTCAAACAACGATTGTGCACATAAGACATTTCACTTGAGAAAACTCATTCATTAAAGATGCAGATTTACTGAAATAGCCGTCATGCACATAAGACATTTTTGTTCAATGTAAAGTGCATTCTTTAAGATGTAAATTGCTAACAATGATTGTGCATGTAAGAAGTTTTTGCTCAAGGGAAAATGCATTTATTAAGATGCAGATTTGCTAAAATAGAAATCGAGTATGTAAGACATTTTTCTCAATGCAAAATGCATTCTTTAAGATGCATATCTATTGAAAGAGTGATCGTGCACATAAGACATTTTCCCTATGGGCAAAACATATTCGTCAATAAGTATATTTGCTATATGACAATTATATACTTGAGACATTTTTACTTAAGGCTAAACAAATTCGTCAAGATATAAATCTAAATTGTACAATGATTGCATACTTAAGACGTTTTACTTAAGACACATTAATACACACGAAAAACACATTTTCCATTTGGGTCTATAAAACTTGCTTACAAAGACATCATAATTTTCATAAAGGAAAAACACAATTCTCATATAAGGCAAACAGAAAATACATAACAAAAATAAAGGAAGACAATTTATACTAATAATGAGGCTCAAGGGCTGAAAAGTATATTGAAAATGCATCTATAATTAACTGGAGGGAGATTTAAATACTCAAACATGGATGCTCGTGTAATTACTAGAAGGCACACTTTTGGAACATTCACCAACCAACTCTAGACATAGTGTTAAAAGGCCACTTAATGATCAATGCTAACAAGAGGGAGATGACTCTCAGATCTTTTTACATCATAATTTTTCCCCAAATCTTTTAACATATTGATAAAGTCATACAATATAAATTCAATCATAGATTTAGGCTTTGGGGAAAGTTTGGTGGCAAACAAGTCACTAACACTCAAGTTATTTCTTTTTGAAAATTGAATGAGAAAATTTACTATCACGAACCAAAGCTATTACAATATTACAATAGAAGTCTAGTTACATCATAGTTACTAAAAACTTAATCAAGCAAGATATAAGTTACAAGCAACCCATTTTTAAAGATTCTATCTACATTTCATGTTAGGAGAAAGCATGTGGTCTATAATATAGTACTTTCTAATGTCTGCTCCCTTCTAAAGCTTGTTATTCCTTTCCTTCCAAATGGAATAAATGGTTGTGGTGAAAGCAGTGTTAATGAGCACTGTATTATGCTTTAATCGATTAGCTTTCAAAATGAACCAGGCCAAAACTCCATTCCAATCATAACTTCAGAAATGCTCCACTAGTATATGCTTCACTCTACTCCAAACTATTTTAGAATACCAACATTGAAAGAAAAGATGTTTCCTATCTTCCTTAACTTCCTTGGATAAAACACATATTGGATCATCAGTTCCAAACCATCTATTTTAACATGCTATGTGATAGTTGATGTGTCCTATACTTTTTATTATTTTATTTCATTTTTTAAGTTTTTAGTTTTTAAAATTTTAAAAATAAAAAATTGTCTTTGCTTTTTTTAAGTTAGCAATTATGATTAAACAAAATAAAATCAATCTTTCTTCTCCTCCCTGTCCCCTCCCCCCGAAAAAATCTTTGTTTTCATTAAACCTAATTGACCACCAATCTTCAAAACCTCTTTCTTCCCGTAGGCAATGTTTGGTTGGGTGGTTATTAATAGAATAGAATATTATTCCATCATTTAGGACGGAGGTTTATAATGGAATGGAATGGAATAGGATGAAAAGGAGGTTTTCACATTACATCTCATTCTATCCTAAACAGTAAAAATAAGTTACCTTCAATTTGGGAGGTTTAGGATAGAATGTAAAATGATAAACAACATTTCACTATATTACATTATGAACCCTTCTTCCGAACAACATTTCACTATATTACATTATGAACCCTCTCATCTCTCCCAAACAACAATTTTCTAATATTACATCTATTTTAATTCCATTCAATTATAAATCATTATATTCCATACCATTATAGTCCATTAAAAACGTTACGTCTAACCAAATATAACCTTAATCTTCAATTTCATTAAAATTAACTGGCCCCTAATCGCAAATATCTAAAGGAGTTAGAGTCAGGCAGTTTGAATAGGTTAGGTAATCCCACCTTTTTCCTTTTTTTAATTTTTTCTTATTTTTGTCCAAGAATGAAGTATTACGTATAAGTTGATAGGGTCTCCTACTATTGTCTACAACCAAAGAGATAGTAGAGGAAGGTTGTCCCCCTATGGTCCCTTGTATTTTATATCATAAAATCAAGGTTTGTGGTCCTTTATGTTTTGTTTTATTCAATATTTTTTGACAAAATTAGACACATGCATGCTTAATAACCATAGAGAGAGGAGAAATTTCTTTCCGGTAGGAATTGTTATGCACAAATTTGTAATTTCCTCTATGAAATTGGGAATAATAGTTAATTAAGTCAGGAATTCCACAAATATATGTCTTTTTACTATAAATTAGAAATTTTGTTTGCATGAAATAAAATTTTGATACACTGGATATTTATTATCCTATTATAATTGTTCATCCAGGTTGGTTTTAAATTGTCCTATCATATTATAATTTCACTTACAAATTAGAAGAAGGCAAGCATCTTTGTAATTTTGCTAATTATTAGGCACTCTAATTGGACTACTATTTAAATATTTTGATTATAACTTCCTTGACTATTTTTAATAGTCAATTCAACTCAAACATCACTTGTCTTGAAATAGAAGCATTTAATCTTCTTGAATGATTAGTTTAGCATAGAAACATTTAGATTATGTCATAAATGAACATATGTTTAGGACAGAGTAAATATTCACACAGTTACTCCTAAAACAAGGCTCTTTGCACTGCTAACTCTTAATTGTCACTCCTTAAATTCTCTTTTCCATATGAAATTTAAGGACATATCCTACAATTATTTATGGTAAAAGAAAAAATAAAGAGAGGAACATCATAAAAAACCAATGATTAAAAAACCCATTCGATATAGTCAATTCAACCATAAAACCTTGAACTATATAACTTTTTAGTTCAGTTTTTAACTTTTTGATTTGATTTACTTAATAGTTAGGTGACACCACCAACCCTTCTTCTTATATGTCGATACATAAAGCTTTTATCACTCGAAAAAATCACTATATATTAAGAGGAGGAACTCATTAAAGCTTTTAGCCCCAAAAATGTTCGAAAAGTTATGTTCTCTATAAATCCAAACAAAGCACTAGGATCAGATGGATTCCATGTTTTCTTTTTCCATAAGACATCAAGCCTAGCAGGATCAAGTGATAAAGTGTGTTACAAAATTCTTCTCTAATGGAATTATTTTAAAGGATTTAAATAAAATATACATCACCTTGGTGCCTAAAACTCTAAATCCAAGTGAGCCTGATGAGTATAGACCCATATCATGATGCAACTTAATATAATAAGTCATCTCTAAGTTGATAGCCAATAGATTCAAGGATGTTCTAAACATAATAATCACCCTTGCTAAGGTGCTGTCATAAAAAAAAGAGGAATATAGGGGACAATATTGTCCTAGCATAAGAATTCTTTTAAGAATTACCACAAGAAGAATGGTCCTAAAATGTTATATCCTAAAAGTTGATATGTAAAAAGCTTTTGACTCAATCAAATGGAGCTTCATTCAATACACATTAGAAGTACTTAGATTCCCCCTAAGTTTAAGATATAGATCTAATAATGCATTGAAACAACCTAATTCAATGTCCTATGTAATAGAGAGCCAATCAAAGCTTTTAAAGGGGCTAAGGTTCTTAGACAAAGTATATCACTTTACATTTTGCTTAAAAGTCCTTAATAGGTTAATGACTCACAATACTTAAAGGGAAAACAAATTTTTCTTTCATCACAGATGCAAGGAATTGAGGATTGTTAGCCTTTCTTTTGTAGATAAATTTTTACTCCTTTGTAGGGCCAAAACCTCTTCATTGATGATTGTCATGAACTCACTTCAAGTCTTTAATCTTCTCTTAAGGCTTACAATCAAGAAAAACAAAATCCATCTTATTTTGTCAACTAGCTTTAGGCACTAAGTTGTTCGATTCAGCTTAATTTATATGTTGAATGTTAAGGATCCTCCTTTTAAATACATGGGATGGGGATACCTATCACTACAAAAAGACTCACCTACAGGGATTAATAAACCCCTCTTTAAGGCTACTTATATAAAAGTAAGCAGTTGGAAAAATGTATAACATTCACTTATAGGAAGGCTTAAAATCTAATTGATTGTTTCAATCATCAATAATATGCAAGTATATTGAACGACTCACTTTATTATGCCAAAAACCTCCCTAAGGAAATTGAAAAATTAATAAAGAATTTCTTATAAATGGGGAATACATAAAATCGTCATAGTGATAAAGTGAGATGGAAAGAGTTGTAAGACAAAAGATCAAGGAGGGTTAGACACTAAATCAATTAAAACCATTAATAAGGTGCTAATGACAAAAACAATTTAGGGATACTCATTAACAAGGAAGCAATTTGGGTCAAATGGATCCATATGCATTTCTTAAAATGAAAAAATTTTTGGTAAAAGAAACTTATTATTAATGCTTTATGGATGTTGATGCATCTCTTCAAACCCAAGAATAGCTTAAAGAAAGTGATTAAGACCAAAGAAAGGAATAGAGAGAACTTATTGATTTTGTTCTAAGCTTCAACATATAAGACACATAGTTCATGATAGAACATTGGCAAAAGATTTCATCCTCAATGGGGGAATGGTCTGGTAAAGCAAGAGAGCTTCTCAATGATGGAGAATACTCCCAACTATAGGCCAAATCCCATTGTAAAAGATATAGTAATTTGGCTCTTATAACCTTCCAACTTATTACAAATAAATCTTACTGTTCAATTTTCAATACTTCCTTCTAAAAGTTCCCTAGGACAAGTTAGTTTGGTTTGGTTATATGCTTTCTAAAGTCTCCTTTTTCTTATGGTTAGTAATCAAAAACAAGCTTAGAACAAAGGATAAGCTAAGAAGCATAATTAGAGGAATTAATCCAATATGTTGTCTTTGTTATTTGGAGAATGACAGTATTCAACATCTATTTTTCAAATGCCAATTCTCTAAAGTCTTTTAAACTAGGATACAATAATTATGCAACATGTCTTGTCAGTTAGAAGAATAGAACTAAATAATGCAATAGGTTACTTTATACCATAAAAGATACATAGCAGATGGAAAGATATTTAAACTAGTGTTTGATTGTTCTATTTATGCAATATGGAAAAACAAGAATGAAAGGATATTTTAAAACACAAGTAAAGGAGTTCAAGAATGGTAAAAGGGGACACTAATCTGCACAGACAAATTATGCTCACAAAAGCTCCAAAAAATGAAATTAGCTTGGAAATATCTAGTAGCTAAAACGTCCCTCAAATCCATTACATATTGGATCCTAGGAATTAATCATAAACTCATAAAGGAATAACAAGGAAATGCTTATTCAACCAAATAATATGACAATGCTCAATCTCCTAGATAAAGCCCCAGATTAAAAGCTCATTTCTAGCAACAAGCTATGTCAATGAATTAAGGAACAATGGAATGATTCTAAAGTTAGACTTAGAAATGTCAAGAACTAAGTACAACAACAATTTGATCCTTTCAGTCTTATAGCTCTCTTATGTAAAAGTCTTTATAAGCTTTGTCTTTCCTTTTGCAAATTAGTACATTTCTTCAATTTAGAAAAAAGACAAAATTTTCTTAACCTATTGCAAAAGTGAGATTCAAGATGTAAGATTGTTAGAAATTTAAGCCAAAAAACAACTAATCTCATATTGGAAGCCAACAGAGTGTAAATGACAATTAATTA
The DNA here is from genome assembly GCA_027576715.1 of Erythroxylum flavicans. Taxonomy (NCBI): domain Eukaryota; kingdom Viridiplantae; phylum Streptophyta; class Magnoliopsida; order Malpighiales; family Erythroxylaceae; genus Erythroxylum; species Erythroxylum flavicans. The sequence goes on along the minus strand of JANZXP010000194.1, from coordinate 25,868,230 downwards.
TGCACCAGTTGGTTTATAATGAATTTTGATTAGATCTATTATTTTTTAGGTGGTTAATCGTAAAAAATGAAACTAATTATTATTGGATCCATTTTGTATATTATGTATAAAATAAAACAAATTTTGGTTAGATTTATAGTCTTTTTTAAATAATAGTAGTTAGGGATTATGAGATGTTAACTTCTATGGACCTATAGTCTTTACTTTTTTATGAAACAGGAGATAGTAGAATGTAACTAGAAATGATAATTTCCAATTGTCGATAACCATTCTATGCCTGCTTTTAATAAATTAAATTAATTTTCTTTTGCATGATAAATTATGAAAGTTTATAAATGTTCAACTTCCTTGTTGAGTTTTGAATATGTTTATATGAATAAGCACTATTGTTTTAACACATTTAATTTCACAAAAAACTCATGTAATGTCCTTTTAAGAAGGAAACTAAACAATGTTCATATACATGGACTTAAATGGACCCTTTTATATTGTCTTAAACCATTTCCTTGTATAAATCTATGATTGCCTCAAAAACATGATTGCTAATAAGGAAAAGATTTATTAAACTAGTTGAATTTCATTCATCACAATCTTCTTTATTGCCCAATTTTAATATAGTTACATCTGAATATGACAACCACAATAGCTTATCAATGATATCCAACATTCTCAATAGATTAACCAACTTCAAATGTACAACATATATGACTTCTTAGAAAGTATATACTAATATAAGAAAAGAGTTAGAATTATAGTATATCATATTAGCCCCATATTACAAACAAGTATTTCTCATATATTATGACTCCTTAATATCATATTACATACAAGTACTTCTCACATTGGCCTTATGATTTTAATATTGAAAAAACATGATAATAATGCATATCAATATTAAAAGAATAATGAGATACGTCATGAATATCTTCTTCAGCTCCTTGTTCTCATTTATAACAGGCTTAAGTTCATAATCTATTTGCTTTATTTTTTATCCTAAATTTATTCCCTTTGTTTTTCCATTTTCAATCTTCTAACAGCTCCCTCACACACCTCATCTTAAATTGTCCTTTTATAGCTCATTGCTAATTATTAATTTAGATTATTATTTTCATTCATCGATTTCTGAATAACATGAACAACCCTATCTGTGAAGGGAGTCGTCATGCCAACAAAAGAATTTACAACTCCCAACCTTGCAATCTTTACAAAAACAATTATTAATTAACATATATATTCAATTAATGTTCCCATATTGATTATTGTAACATAATATTTTTCAATAATTGGATATTTTGGGCACGTATAAAACCTATATCTAGGATTTTTTTCACTTTATGAAGTCCTTAAACATACATTAAATCCACATAAACATTAGACATTAGTTGAAGAATTGTTGTTAATTGAAGACCTAGAGTATGACACCTTTAATCTAAACTACTACATCTTTCTAGTATGGGTGATGACATAACCAATCAACAATAATCTCTAATTCTCGCAAGAAACATAACCATCAATCAACAACATAGAAATAACTATCAATCATCATGAAATAACCATCAAATTCTCACAAGCAACATAACTAAAGCATTAATAACAATATCTAATTCTCACAAGAAACATAACCATCAATCAACAACATGGAAATAACATCAATTAGCACGAAATAACGATCATATTCTTCTAAGAAACATGACCATCAATCAATAAAACATTAATGTTGTTAATTAAAGACCTATACTTAAAAATTCCCATTAAATGTAATACACATGCAAAGCAAAGCATACTCGCTAATACACATTTGAATAAATCTACCCATATTAGGAATAAATTAGGCAAGAAGTATAACGAAGAGAATATAAACAAGAGAGAAATGATAATGAAGTATACACACACCTAAATAAAGCGGGTAAGAATAAGAAAATACTAAAAATAAGATAAAAAGTACTATTACCCAGCTCCAACTTCAGCTCCAACACACAATAATGTTTAAGATTCAAATATATTTTATGGCTTAAAGATAGAGAAGATTTTGTAGGTCAATTAATATATAATTTGAGAAAAACATTATAGACTAGATTAAGGGTCAATTAGGGTTCAATGAAAATGAAGATGGGAGGAAGCAAGGAAGATTGGGTTTATTTCGTGTAATCATAATTGTTGGTTTTAAAAAAGTAAATATGTTTTTTTAATTATAAGTAAAATAGAAATAAAAAATATAGGACACACCATATAGCATATTGGTTGATTTGACATGCTATTTATTCCCTGACGATAAGACCATCTTGTCTAACGAATGGAAACTAGCAAAGTGATATTTTAGAGTGCTAATTGTTCTATTTTGTAAATCTTAAAGGATGAATTGGTTCCATAGATAATAATAAGAAAATTTAAATATTTTGTAGAATATTAGAGGACAAATTATACCTTTTGTCCAATAGCTAACTATCAACAATCCCTCCATTTGTAATAATGTATAAATATACATAAAACCCTGAGGCGATTTAATCTAATAGAAACTACTATCTCTTATAACTTAAAAACTCAGTTGTTCATATTCGTAAACAAAAATATATTTCATATGCATTTTTTTGGAACATGAGCACTAAAATTATTGAGCGCTTACGCATTTTTACCAAAAATACCTTCCTTTCCCATTGTTTATAACAAACAACAAAAGATTGTCAAATAGTCACCTAATCTTAGTAACAAAAAGGTTCTTCCATAGCTTCGAACATAAAAGATTTAAGTTTACTCAAAAAGTAAACAAGTAATGTGCTTCCATAAGGATTTGGCTGGACTTATTCACATCAAGTTAATTGATCACATACGTAGATCCTACAATTTTGTGGTATCATAATTACCCAATAGTATTGCTACAAAAGGCAGAATATGCATAGATCTTAGGGAGAGAAACAAATCAACTGTAGAAGAAGTGTCATCAATTATAGTTGACTCATGAAGCATTAAAATTCTAGGAAATTATAACCATAGAAGGAGTAGCCTAATTGGTTAACTCCTCATTTAAGACTAAGGAGGTCTTGAGTTCGAATTACCAAAACAGATGTGAGCATGACTACGTACATTTACCCTCCTCATATCCTGCTTAAGCGGAAATTTGAGTATTGTTGTGTTGTGTTGTAAAAGTGCTAACCAGGCAAATAACTGAATACACAAAAATAAAGGAGTAATAGTTTAGAAGGAAAGCTCACCAGCAAAAGAAGAGGTAGAAGGTCGACTAAGGTTTAAAGCTTCCAATCTTCTTTGTAATTCTTTAAGTAGAAAATGTAAAAGGGAGAGGATAAGACTGAATTAGGTCCCCATGATTGGTCAATTTTTGTTGCCATTTAAAGTCTGAAATGGAAGATGGAAAAAATCAATAGTATTTATGAAAGTTAATTAGTAATTTTCTCTTTAACAATAAAATCCATGACAATTAATGAGCGGCCCACACTATAAAAAATGTTCAGTTAGTAAAAAGACACATTCTGATCACCCAACCCTCCTTCCAATCAGACGGTCAATGTGCACAAGTTGTGAAACTTAATCAGCATTCAAACAATGATTTGAAATAAAACAAACATGGTTATCATGTACTTACGGCAGATTAGCATAGCCCAGTTGATTGGATTGGACTCGATAGAATAAAATGATAATGGAAAATCCCTTTAATGGAGGAAGGCTTGGCTTAACTTTCCCTCTTTTTTGGCTCAGACACTTGGTTTTAAACACTATCAAAAAACATACCATAATTTTCTTCACGGAAAATGAAAAGGAAAATCACATTTATTACCTACAATATATATAGACCCACCTGCCTTGTGTGAGTACATGCACTTCTCTGTATCTTTCCTTCTCTGGATGATCACTGTTAGTGCAAAGATTGAAACTTTAGCGTTCTCAGATTACTGAAACTCTGGAAATGCGTATCTGCAATGAAAATGATGAAGTGAATTATAAGGAGAAGTTTGTTTTTAATATTGACAAGGACTTGGTTATTGATGTTAATCAGGTGTTTGTTAGTAAAAAGATCGGTGATGGGCCTATGTCTACTGTCTTCCAAGGAGTGTATGTCCCTAAAGGACTTGTCTTTCGTTGATTATTGCTTTCTGGGTTAGATCGCATTGTGTGCTTGTTCTAAGTTTTGTTGAATTCTCGGTCGTTCTTTGTTTGCTTAACTGTGCTCCTGCTGGTCTTTGGAATTTTGGGTTCTGTTTGTAATTGTCAATCTTTTTATAGTACCTGTGCTTCTTGCGGTTTCAAGTTTTCTTGTGCTCCGGCTTAGGAATTTTCTTAGAACACTGTTTTCATTCTTGTTATAAGGAGGTGATATGCGGGAGCTAGATTCTTGTTTTGTTCTTCATTCATTTCCTTGGAAATTCTTAAACTTTCATTTTGTTTATTTAAGATTTGGAAAGTGGTAAAGAGAAAAAGAAGTGGTCTTTTGGTCTGTGTCATGAGTAGAAATTAGAAAATCACTCGAAAACTAATGTCAACTTGGAGGAGGCAGGCTCAGGGGCTGCCTCAGTTACCTACACTGTATCCAAGCCCCTTTAACAGTTTCCACTTCAGCTTACAACCAGTTCATTTCATCTGCCCGTATTTCACCTTATGTATCTGTCTCTGATAACAAGACTACTTTTGATATGGACCTTGTCATATTTGCATGCCCAGATTGTTAAATGCTAATGCAAAGAGATAGTTTGAGTGGAGATTATGTCATATGTGGAACTATTCATAGTCTTCAATCTTTTTTGAGTTGCGCTAAATCTCCATAAAGAGAATGTTTATGTTGTTGGTTTCTGCAATTATATCAGAAAGTATGGATAGTTAAATGTGTAGCCATTCATGAGGTTTGATTTAAATTGTTTGGTTACCAAATAGGCTCCATTTGTCTTTATGCAAATTATAAAGTTTGTAAAATGTCAGCTATATCGGTGTGTCCTTTAGGCATCTTAAGAATTCTGAAATTGTAAATTACTGGTTAGTGAACCTTCATGTGCTAAAATACGGATAAATGTTATCAAGAACCTATCCATGTTGGTGTAGATATTAATTAGCAAACTATGTAGTTCATATCTTTTAATGGTAAATAGATGCTTATAGATAGGAGATGTATCAGCTCTATTAAAAAGGTACTGCTCTGCGTTTGTTAAGTTTTTAAAACTTGTAATTCAATGCTAGTAATCATTTCATTATCTTCTCCACGAAAATTTTCAAACAGTACGATGATCGGATCCCATATCAAGCATGGCAATGACAGGTATATTTCCTTAGTTAAGATGTACTGCCCCTTAAGGATTGTGATTCCACATGTTCATTCGTATAGTGAGTAAAGGTTGGACAGCAGTTGCATATTATGGTTATCTCAAATGGTTGGGATATACGTGTTTAGGGATGGATAATTGAAGTCAGTGTAAGATGAATGAGCATGAGATAAATCTGCTTATATAGTTTCCTTTTAGCAATGATGAGAGCAAAGGATTGTGAATGAGGTGATTCTAGTATTTTCAATTGTTTGCAATGAATTAATTCCATTTCTTGAAAATACAGACATAAAACATACAGATATAGATGGATGGTGGCAAATGAATTATTCTCTCTCTTGTTTCTTTACTAAAATTACCATTCATGAAGAGTAATAACGTGATGATTGCTGACATCACCACTAGGTGGCAGAGCTCAATGAATGTACGAATTGTGTGACTCAGCTAATATCCCTTTAAGAAATCTTGATTAATCAACAATCATGTGGGAGGGTTTTGAAGGACTTTGAAGAAGTTGCGTATGAGTATTAATGATCAGGAATGATCTTTTCTTTTCAAGGGATGCTTGGCATGGAGTAGCTCGGAATATCCATGTGTAACTTCAATGGAAGAAATATGGAAGCATTAAGGAGACTTATCTCTAATTGTTCTTGTGAAGCAAAGCCTTGTTTTTTGACATGTAAGAGAAATCATAAGATATGCATGAGCCATGAGAAGCTGTCTTCTAGGAAATTGAATTTGAACGAATCTTAAAAGGTAGATTTTAATTATGCGACGAGATTCATTACATTGTACTTGGACATGAGAAGTGGCCGAATATCATCCCAGACATGAAATAGAAGAAGGGGAAAGCTAAAATGAACTCATCAAGGCCAGAAAAGAGGCATGACAATGTAGAAAGTAAAACTTGCCACCATTAGAACAAAATTGACTAAGGAAATCTCTAAGCTCCACCAAATTACTGGAAACCGCTTCATTTAATTTATAATCTGTGCATGTTGACAATGTTTGTGTTTCGTGCTCTTGCAAATATTTGGTTTGCTTTGTCCTACATGATCATTCTGGAATGTGCACTAAGATATTGGTGACTTTTGGATTTTTTTCTAGGTTTGAATCAAAGGCTGTTGCCGTGAAGGTATTAGAGCCAAGGAGGATGTCAGCTGTAACTGATAGACACAAGGAGAGATTCGAGAAGGAGATCAACTTGCATTCGAGTTTGGACCATGAAAATATTGTCAAGGTATTTTGTTAGATGAGCTTCTGAACGCATCAACAATAATGTGCTTAGTTGTATGAATGATTATACTTTTGGTGCCACTAGTTTTTTTAATTTTCTGCTTGCTCATACTAAATTTGAAACATTAAAGGTTTTGGATTTTCTAACTTAAATTAACAGTTTTGCTCAATAGCAATACTTGTTAAATTCAGCAATATGTGACTAGGATGGAATATTTAGTCTTCTGAGTGTACATTGTCTTTTTGTTTCCATGGTGGCAGATAAAGAAATCGGAACATTAAGTTGGGTCTGACTTTGTATCATACTTACGGTTTATTGCTAAACAGATTTTTGTAAAACAGAGAAATGAGTGAGTTGGATGGCTTAGGTGAATTAGGTTGTACTGAGTTAACTTTTTGCCTTTTTTGCAGATTGAGATGTGGTGGATGCATTTATATGTTCATGAAAAATTATGCTTTATAGAGTCTTTGGTCAATGCATGTATTTCATTTACTTGCTTCAGCAGTGGCCTAATATGCAGATGAAGATCAATCATTCTTGATTAATTTTCTCAGTGCTCCTGATGCTGACTTGGCTTTTGCTAAACAGTTTGTTGGTGCCATTGTACATCCTGCATTGGTCTTTGTTACGGAACTCATGACAGGTGATACATTGACCAAGTACTTACATAGCATCCGCCCACAGCTTTTAGATCTGAAGCTTGCTATAAGTTTTGCCCTGGATGTTGCACGAGCTATGAAGTATCTCCATGGAAATCACATCGTTCATCGAGACTTGAAGCCCAGTAATTCATTTGCTTTTCATCTTTATAGCTTTCGATTAATCTATATACTTTCTCTCTCTCAAGCGATTTTCGGGTTGACATGAACAACACTTGCCCTAATTTATGATACCTACTTTGTGTCTTTCATATACATGAAACTGATCTATCTGTCTACCAAAAGGAGCAAGAAAAATTAAGCTCACTTTTTGGCAAGCTAAAATATTTTGTAAAGCTCAACTATATGAAAATGACCTTTTGTCAAGATTTCCTGATAATGTTTGGCGGAAGCAGTCCTTCCAGAATTCAAGTTGAATCCTGGTGTATTCAACTCTATTCGGGAATTCCTGAACCCAACCTGTAACAATTTCTGGAATGGCTCTAAACTTGTTTGCTGTCAGATAATCATTGGAATGCCTTTTGTGAATATTGTAGACAATCTACTTCTTACAGAAGACAAAAGGAGGATTAAGTTGGCGGACTTTGGCATGGCAATAGAAGAATCAAGCAATGAAATGAATAGTACAGCTGGTACTTACAGGTGGATGGCGCCAGAGGTAACTGCTTTCATAATTTTGAATTACATGCCACTGGTGCCTAATTACACTTAAGTTCCCTGATTACTTAAATTCAGGTAATCAGAACAGAGGACCATATAGTTGGAGAGAAGAAACGTTATGACCGCAAGGTCGACGTATATAGCTTTGCAATTGTTTTCTGGGAACTGCTAACAAACGAATTACCTTTTAACGGAAGGCATGGCTTTCAAGTAGCATATGCCAACGTAGCTCATGTATGTCCTATAAGTCCTCTTGGAGCAAAGTTTTACAGCAATGTTTCCTACTTTGTCATAAAACCTCGTAACTTAAGTTGATTTCCAGACTGAGGCAGATGTTTTATGACTACTCCGTATGTGCAGAATTTAAGGCCTAGCCTGGAAAATATTCCCAATGAGTTGGCTCCTTTCCTGGAGGCTTGCTGGGCAGCGAATCCCAAAGACCGACCAGAATTTGTAGCAATAACACATTTCCTTGGCGGTTTTCTTGAAAAACTATGTAATGCAGACATGCCACCTCCCAAATTGATGGAAGTGCCCCCACTGGACGCTAGCCGAGCAACAGAGTCTTATAAGAATAAGCGTTCAAAACATTTCTTTGACTCCATCATCAGATGCTTTATGTGAGGTGGTCGCAATTTAGGTAGGATAGTTCCATATGTGCACAGATGGTTAACATATTTTGTGCTTTTCCTTTGTCACACAGCTGCGAAGCTGATAGAACAGTCAACTGATCATAGTTACAATAACGCCATAAGAACACCAAGAACAATTGTATACACAGAAGAAAATATAGAAATTCAATGACACAGAATTTTTAGCTTTTTATCTAAAACAGAAGGAATGACATTCCCCATGAAAGAGGAAAGTTTAGTTGAAAAGTACAATCATGATACAAGGCCGTAAATCTTGTTCTCCCTGACTCACTCAGATGGTTGTTTACATCCACTCAGCTTTCTCAATATATTCTTAAAAATAAATTCATTCATTATCCAATGAGGAGTCTGTTCAGTTGAGTTACATGATGAGTTGACAGTCACACGACACCAATAAAAGGGCGACAGCTGCTCCCCCAATTTTAGCACGTGTCCGGACCCAGTAAAAACCCTAATCTGACTCACCATTGGCACCCAAATCTGATCCAGTAAAACAAAAAGGCCTCAAATTGTCTGTCTCCCCGACGCATCTTTCATCTTATGTTTGTTAGTGTTGCCCGTTGACGACGGCGGAGCGTGGTCGAATAGGGTGTCCGTCTCTTGTCTGCCCATCTGAAGCGAGTATGGTCGTTTGTTTAGGTGGAGTTGCATGGGCCTTTTTGGGATTTTCCTTTCACCGTCTTAAATTCTAAGCCGTTGGATTGGATTCTTCTTACATAAATAATAGATTCAAGAGAAAAATAAAGAGAAGTACAAGTCCTCTTTGTCTTAGGACGTTACTTTTCTATAAAACCCATATCCCACTTGGACTTCCACCTCACCCACTAGCCCCCTCTCGCCACGCCCCTTGTGACCAGGTAGCTTTCTCGCTCTGTTTTATTTCTTGATTGTTAAAGCTTCTTTCTTTGTTGGCTACTTCTTGGTATCCGTTAGTTTCATTCTTAACGGAATCAATTTGCTAGTTATCTTTATTCATATACATATTTTGCTTGTTCTCATACTTTCATTATCTTGTAATTTGCTTTCCTTTTTGAATTATCTTCTGCTCTACGGGTTTGAGATTTTTGTATGGTTTGGAGATTATTCGTGGTTATTCTCGGCTTTTACATGTCTTCTCTAGTTAAGGATGTGTCATTCCGCCCATCGATAATTTTGAGGTTATTTTCGCACAGGGTGTATAGATACTTAGCTTCAATTATGGAATTATGCATCTTTTACGAACTGATTTTTGGATAATTTTTCGAGTTGTTGTTAACGTTCGAAGAAGTACGGTGTGTTGTAGCTGTAATGGCCATGTTTAACTCACACTTGGAACGAAGTGCGTCTGTTCTTAGGAAAGGCAGATTATAGACAGCGCAATGTGGGCTGTACAATCGTCTCCAGAGAAATTGCAGCTGCTGTAGAGGTTGTCATTCTAGATTTATAATGACAATACGAAGTTTCTTGTCTTTTATTATCTATAACTGCTTTGACGTCATTTGCAGTCATCACGTTTGCAGCTTTGACGTTCTCTTGACAAGTTATTGGCCAATCACATACGGCAAAATGGTACAAGATAATTTGTACACTAGTGATTTGCAGAAATGGGTTTAGGTTTGTGGGATTTGGGAGATTATAATTAACTACCGAGTTTAGAATTTATTGGTGTAATGCATTGTTAAGCTTGGAAGTCCTAGAATCATGGGAATTCAATTTGAGATGAATCAACGTTCAATTGGTTGAGTGTTAGATTGCACTCATGGACATAACCCGACACAGAATAGAGCACCTATTTTGTCCACGCCTCTAATCTTTGTTCAAAAATTTTAGAGATAATATTCTCAGGATTCTCATATGATGACTTTTCCTGTTTCTCCAGTGATTAGTAATCTTCTTTCAGTTTGCTGCTGAACTTTTGAAAGATTGATCAATATATTAGTTTTCCCAAGTTCCTGTCTGCAGGTTGGAGCATCTATCTATTCTTTTTAAGGATCTGGTTGCAAGATTGTTGATGTTAGAATGGAGACTTGCGTCAACATCCAATTTTTATATTGAAAATTTTATTCATAAAGAAGATGACCGAAGAGATCATGACCATATATTGGTCCTTTATTGAGTATTATTCGAGTCCGGAGAATGTGTCTTAACATAAGTATGAAGATTTTGTCCTGCTCGACCAATTAGTGCAATTGAGTTGACAAAGTTTGCCTTTAGGCTTGAGGTCAAAGTTTCAATATTCCATTGTGCCCTTAGAGATAATTGTGTCCTTGATGATGGGGAGTGAGACTGATTATAGGAGCGTGACTTGACAGAATCTAGGTAGATTTAGCAAACTTAGTGTATCTGTTGAAGAGGTCATGGGTTTGATTTTGGAGAGTATATGCTCTGAACATAATAAACGTTTAAGGTTAAAATGAATGGCTCATGTGTCCAATTTGTCCTAAAAAATGCTGCTTGATTCAGAGATCTGTTTTGAATGTGGCTGAATTCATTTTTTGGGTCCTGTTTGCCCTAGTTTCAATGTGAAATGTGTAGTATGTAATGAAGCACTCTCTGGATGGTTCTCTCTGAGTGACGGCTGATATTTCTATTTTTTTTTTCGGCCTATGATACAAGAGGAATACGACACAGCAGAGCTTTTATTTGAATATAAACATGTCATATCTGCTAACAATCTTTATTTTGTTTCAGTTTTGCAGATTCTTCATAAATATTTATAAGACTACTCAGTATCTAATAGCTGTTGAGAATCAGATTACGAAGCTGATTCTTAATGGGGACAGGGGAAGAGAGTACACCAGCTAAGCCTTCCAAAACAGCAGCCTCAACTCAGGTCCTCTCTCTCTCTCTCTCTCTCTCTCTCTCACACACACACACACACACACACACACAAACACAAACACAAACACAAACACAAAGACACAGATACGTGTGTGCACACAAAAAGGGATGTACAAGTATGCTAATCCCTCTCTTCATTGTTTACAGGAAATACCGGCAACACTGTCATATCCTGATTGGTCAAACTCTGTGCAGGTTTTTCTTGCATTAGATTTATAGATCAATATTCTATCTATGTGGTGTATTGTGACTGTTTACAACTGCTATTTGGTCAGGCATATTATGGTGCTGGTGCCACCCCACCTCCCTTTTTTGCCCCAACTGTTGCTTCTCCGAGTCCCCATCCTTACCTTTGGGGAAGCCAGGTACTAATTTCTTTCATTTGAGAACACCCTGGGATGTGTATAATTGGGTATATTTTACCTTTTGATAAGAAGTATCTGATTTGCCCTTTTATTGGTCAATATTCAGCATCCATTTATCCCACCATATGGAACCCCTGTTCCATACCCAGCTTTGTATCCTGCGGGAGTATATGCTCAGACTAATATGGCCATGGTAAATAAAATTTTAGGTTCTCTCTCTTATTTTCTTCAGACATAGATTCATTATTACTTTGAGATTTTAAGGGTTATTTGCCCACTTATATACGTGCTGTTAGATTTCTTTTGTTCATTGATTGCCCAATCTCCTCTATAGACTCCAAATTCAGCTCAGGCTGGTGCAGAGTTGGTAGGAAAGGGACTAAATGGAAAAAACCGTACTTCAACCAAAAAACCAAGAGCAACTTCAGGAGGCAAGGCAGGAGAGAGTACCGAGGTAGCTTCTGGTTCAGAAAATGATGGTGCTTCTCAAAGGTCTGTTGATCCAGGTTTATGGTTAAAGTTTCTTTATCTAAAATAATGTAGCCAATCTTGTCTTTGATATTATTACATCTCTAGATCTTTGTCATGCACTATTTTCTGATTATAAATATACCTGCTAACAGTGCTGATAGCAGAAGTGATGGCTCATCAGATGGAAGTGATGATAATACTAACGAACAGGTATGCATTGTGTTCTTTTCAGTTCTCTTATTGAATCTTGACCTAATTGTTTTAGGAATTTGCTGCAAACAAGAAGGGAAGCTTTGACCAGATGCTCGCGGATGGTATGTTCTCAATCCAGTTGGTCATGTTTTTATACGAGGAAAATAGTTCTACGCTGACACTACTTTTGCAGCCAATGCACAAAATATCGATGCTGGGGCAAATATTCAAGGTTCAGTGCCTGGGAAGACTATTGTGCCTGTGCCAGCAACTAATCTAAATATTGGGATGGACTTATGGGACTCCCCTGCAACTGCTGCATCTAGGGGGGCAAAAATGAGATCGACTGCAGTTGTCCCCACCGGGATGCCTGAACAGTGGGTACGATTCTTGGATTTCACCGAAGTGTGCTTTTATTATATTAAAACAAAGAACTACTTCTATGTCATGAGCAAAAATGTCATGCTAAGTTTGACTTCATCAGTTTACACTTTCAACTGCACATTTGGTATTCTGCTTTTGTTCTTTTGCCATCAACACCTCATTCTCTGGGAAGGCTATTGATTTTTCATGTCTTTAACTGCAATGCTCCCGTAATTTTTTCTACATGGAAATCTGTATGCCTACTACAACCATTAGGCTCTAGAATTATGTTTCCTTCTGCTGAATTGTATGCAATAACTGATCCTGCTAGGATGAACGAGAACTGAAAAGGCAGAAGAGAAAGCAATCTAACAGGGAGTCAGCCAGACGGTCGAGACTGCGCAAACAGGTATTTTTAGCAGTTGCCCTTTTTAATCACTAAATATGTCCTTGATCTACTGCTGATTTTAGAACTAGGATCAGCTGCTTTGTGGTTTATTTTCTATTTTTTCTTTTAACGGGGTGGAAGGGTGAGCGATGATAACATTTGTTTTTCTCTAATTTAGGTGGATTTTTTTCCAAACATGATTTCTATTCAATAATTCATATGTGCCAACAGTTCTAGAAAAACTTCCATGGGGCTCCGACAGATTTAAGATGCACAGATATGATATGTGGTATGATCCTATGGCTCTTCAAGTTAGGGTTAGTGGCTGCTCAAGATATTTTCAGAGTTTCATAGTCAATAGTGGCTAATGTGTTGCTATTTGCCTCTTCTAATAATTGGTTTGCTTTTCAAGTTTTGAGTATGTTGTCCCGCCAATCTTTTTTATTAGCCGCATTAATCAATGGGTTTAATTGATTTGTCCTTGCCAGGCTGAGTGTGAAGAGCTACAAGCCAGGGTGGAGAATTTGTCCAATGACAACAGCAATCTCAGAGATGAACTACAGAGGCTATCTGATGAATGCGAAAAACTTGGATCTGAAAATGATTCAATTAAGGTTTGCTTGGGTCCTGGATCCTTTATTATTAATTGATGCTTAATAATAGCAAAGTGATCTGAAGCTTTTGCTATTATCTAAGAGACACGGAAACTATCTATCAACTTCCATTTTGTTCTTATAAAACAGGAAGAATTGACTCGATTATACGGAGCAGATGCCATAGCTGACCTTGAACAGAATAATTCTTCTTCGGCGCTTCAATCCCACGGTGGTGAAGGGAACGGTTGAAATGGAATAATGACCTGGAAACATACATCTTGGACTCTCGGTAAACGGTGTCCTAACTTTGATTGACAAGCAGCCATTGTTTTCTATTAACACCTTAGTTGTAACTGAAATTTATGGAATTAACTAACTAATCGGGCGCCTATTCGAGTTTCTGTATTATTTGGTTTAGAGAGAGAGAAGCATAGCTTTTATATTTTTGTTCTTTGAGGTGCAACTTGTTATTTGGATGTTTGAACATGAATTGGAATGAAGCAACCCTGACTGATATTTTCTTTTATGAAGTTAGTTACATTCATAAATCACTCGTCGAGCGAAACTCTAGCGAGTTACTTTTCTATTAGCTGGACATGCGAGCGTCTGCCTTAGCCTGACACAAAATCAATAATGCAAAGGAAAAGCATCAATCGTCATCGTCATCTGATATTGTTGGCGAGCTGTACTCTATTTGAGGATGTCCTGGGCGGTTTGTTTTGGCCTTTGGCATTCTACCAGCTGGTCCAGACACTAGAATTGCAAAGGGGAAATAGGAAAGGTCAGCAGGAGAATTCGGTTGCTGATTATCACTACATAAATAAACAAAAGGATACGATAATAAACCTCACCACCTAACCCCATGATTTTCACGAGTATGGTCTTGGCATACCCGATTTCTGCTTGGTGCCTACTGTAAAATCTAACCTGTAAATTTCCTAAATGTAAGCAATGGGATATAGAAAGTTGCCGAAAAATGACCTAATGCACTGACTCTAGAACAAAGGGTAATTCTCTAGCTTCACAGTTAGGCATGATTCATTAGCTATCCAGATAATAATTTGCTACAAATGACAATACTGACGACATACCATTTCGCCAAATGCAAATCCAACAAGTAGATCGAATCTACCATGATGCCTCAAGAGAAATGGACGCAGGTGGTTCTTGTATAATTGCTTTGCACCCTGATGAAGAAGTATTGAATTAAACAAACAAATGACGAAGTGGAAAAATGGGATAATGGAGACAAACCATAATTATCCTACATCATGACACAGACTTAGAACTCTAGGACAGGAGATAATTCGAAAGGCAGAATTTCTGTTAGCAACATACGTGGCCAAATTCAGCAGAAACTTCTATCAGACGGTGACTTCTCCAACTCCACTATAAAGTATAAATATTGAAGAACATGCAATCAACACAGGCAAAAGAAACAAGCACTAGGATGCTTTTTGGTAAGTGGGTAAATTATCTAGCTGTACAATGGAAACTTTTAATGTTCATAGACCATCATATCATTGATGAGTTAGAATATAATGAAACTAAAAACTAGAAAAATAAAATCAAAAAGGACAGGGAACAAGAATGATCAATCGGTGAAAATAGCTCAACATTACCAATGCCTAAATGTATGAGGAAACTTTACCTCAGCAGTTGGAAGTTGAAGCCAGACAAGAAATGCAAACTTTACATGATAATACATGGGAAACCTGCACAAGGAAAATTCCTGAGGAATAATCCAATTGAAAAGGCCACATGTATACCAAGTGCACAGACTTATGAACGTGAGCCTGTGTATTTTGGACCCTATGTATAGAATCTGTAAATACATTTGTTACAACTGATGAAAATTTTGTGCTTTGAGACTAAATGACCTATATGAACTTTGGAAACTTAAATGGCAAAACCAGAAATGTACCATGAAATTAGCTTGTCTGTAAAGACTTCTACAAGGCTAAATGAACCATATGCTGCAAATACAAAAAATAAAAAATAAATATATGAATAATAATGTCAACCACCAAACTGCATATATTCTCAGATCAGAAAAGAAGAACAGGGATGGAGAGCTTGGGACAGAGACTTGAAAGGTTAAATGTTAAGCAACAGAAGACAAGAAAACAGATATCTGACCTGCCCAATACATGAGCCATCTCTGTTGATCATTTTCATTTTTTCTCTCAATTGCCTTGAATGTAGAGTAAACAGGTAAAACAATCCCCACAGAACAGCTGCATTAACAAAAGGAACCAAGAAAACCCGATTCAGTTGCCAACCACAGAGCATTAACAGTTTCAGGACATAACGAGTATTGCACCAGCAAAGAATAGCAAAGCTAAAATGGTCACAAAAAAGGTCCCACAAAACAAAAACACGATGCTAAATCATATATGGAGCCACTAAAGGTTCAACATATGTTGGAACAAAGATAAGAAATCAAATCAAAATTTCAATAACAAAGATTAGAAACAGCAACAACAACAACACCTGAATGTCACTCACCAAGCAGTACGAAGAACAATATTAGAACCAACTGGGCAAAGAAGTAACCGCAACCCAACCTGCGTCCCGTAGAACAATTTAGGAAATACCGTATTTTCTCTGGAAAAGCTCAACGAGAACCATAAAGGCATAAACTTTAAATAAGCAAACACCCCCAGCAACACCGTTAGAATCAAAAAGTTAATTCTCCTCCGTAAAGATCTCCTTTAATCGCATACAATATTTTTCTCTGAGAAATTCGCACATTTAAGCATCTTAATCAATACTTCGTCCACAAAACAAAATTTAATCTCTAGAAAATAAGAGCAACAGATATAAAAAATAAAGAGTCCGAAACAGATAATCGAGGAAGATCATTAAAAAAAACACACACATGAGATTGCAAACGAAACCCTGAGAGATCAGAGATATCAAAAGATTCAAAAGCATACCTCGCTTGCTATGTTTGAACCGAGAAAAGCCATTTTCGGAGGGCCAATGCAGAGAACTTTTATTAAATTTTAATAAGTTTCCTTTGTGAGGTATTAGTAAACTAACCACAAGTTTTCTGGCAAATTTTGTTACTTCTTGCATTTCAGATATTGGCACTGAGATTATTACAAGGAGTTTCTCGTACTCACCTTTTTTTTTAGTTTATTTATAAAAACAATTATGGATGTTTTAAAAAACATACTTTAAAAGTTTAATTAATGTTAGACTATTATAAGACCGGAAAAGATTAAATAAAATTTTAAATTTTAAAATATGATTAAAAGATATTATTTTTTTTATCGAATAATTTAAAGTTTAATTAAAAACTATTAATTAATTACTAATTTTAATTTATAAAAATTTGTTGATTTATAAAAATTTATGGAATTAATCATTTTTATTATAAAAGAGTAAAGTGACCAAATGAAATAAAGGATTCAATTGATAACTCTTTACAACAAATGCTTGCACAAGATATTTCTATGCAGGAAATAAAACAAGCACTCAAAGAACTGCACCCTGATAAAGCTTCAGGATCTGATGGCCTCAGTGCAGCTTTTTACCAAAACAACTAACACTCAATGCACAAATAGATCACTCAGATGGTACAAGATGCCTTCAAAACAAGAGTTTTTCCCCAACAGCATAACAAAGGAATGATTGCTTTAATACCAAAGACAAAGGCCCCCGAGAGGATTACACAGTTCAGGCCAATTATATTGATCAATACTTGTGCCAAGATCATTACAAAAGTACTAGCAAACAGGTTAAAACAGGTACTTCCCTCTCTAATACATCAAAACCAATCCAGCTTTATGCAGGGGAGGAGCATAATAGAAATTATCTTAATCGCTCAAGAAGCAGTGCACACCATGCACCAAACAAAAGGTAAACAGGGTTGGTTCATAATCAAACTGGATTTGGAAAAAGCTTTTGAAAAGGTAAAGTGGAACTTTATACAAGACACACTATCTGATGCTGGTCTACCAGAAAACTTCATAAAAATCATAATGAGTACACTCTCAACTACCTCCACAAAGGTAATCTGGGAGGGTACAATAGGGCCTGAATTCAAACCAGATAGGGGGGAGAGACAGGGTGACCTCATCTCTCCCTATCTCTTCATTTTATGCATGAATAGGCTTTCTCAAGCTATTGATATAAGTGTCAATCAAAACAGTGATTACCCCTCCTCTTTGGTAGGAGGAAAATTACCCTCTCTCACCTGCTCTTTACAGATGATATCCTCCTATTTGCAAAAGCCACCTTACCACAGACACACCATATATCAAACCTTTTAGCTGAATTTTCTTTCCATTCAGGTCAAAAAAATAAACAGATCAAAGTCTAGTATTTTTTTTTCTCCAAATGTCCCCCAGCAAACCGCTAGTGACATTAGCTCCTACCTTTAGATGGAACCAGTCACTGACCTAGGAATTTATCTAGGGGCACCCCTAATCCATGGTAGAGTCACACAACAGATTCATAAAGCCACAATTGAAAAAGTCAAAAAAAGAGTCCAAACATGGAACTCAAAGAAAATATCCCTCCCAAGAAAATTGACTTTATGTAAATCAGTCCTGGGAGCAATACCATCTTTCTTAATGCAATCTACTTCCTTATTAAAGCATTCTTGCAGGAACTAGACATGTGTTGTAGAAAGTTTTTGTGGGGAGGCAATATAAATGAGAAGAAAGCATCTCTAGTCAATTGGGATGATGTTTGCCAGCCCAAAGATAGGGGAGGCCTAGGCCTCAGGAAAACAAATGAACATAATGCAGCACTGCTACTCAAACTAGCATGGGATCTACTTCAACCAGAAAAGAAACTATGGAAGGACATTTTCATGGCCAAATACAATCTAACTACCGTGGATTTGCTTAGGCCCCTACCAAACAAGACCTCTACACATGCCTACAAAAAACTGGCCAAGGTCTGGGACTTGCTGCACAGAGGAATCAAGTGGAACCTACAGGATGAAAAAATTGTTCTTTTTTGGAAACACTACTGGCTACACCAAGACATATGCCTAAAAGATTGGGTAACACAAACAATTCCTAACGAGGAATTTGATTGTACAAATCATTTTTACTTATCTTCTATAGGCCAGTGGGATACAACTCTATTACAGGGGAAGCTTCCTACACACATCATAAACATGCTATTAGCTACACAGCCCCCACGTGATGACCTAGGCCAGGACAGAGCCACCTAGAAGTGGGCTGGAAATGGTATATTCAATACAGGCTTAGCATATCAAATGCTATGCTCAAATGCATGGAATCCAGCAGAGAAACACTGGAAAGATCTGTGGAGACTACACATCCCCGAGAGAGTCAAAACAATGCTCTGGAAAATTCTAAAAAGGGCTTTGTGGACCAACATCAGGAGGTTTAAAATAGGCATCAGCGACACAAGGCAATGCCCTCAATGCCAGCAAGAGGAAACAAATCTCCATTTATTTAGAGATTGCCACCAAACAGCACAATTATGGCACAACACAAACCCTTCTCTGCCAGATTCATTCTGGACAAAGATGTTTTTTCAAAAATGGGTGGTAACTAATCTAAACTATACCTTCCTGCAGGAAGAATAACGATGGAGTACGTGGTTTGCCACAACGTGCTGGAATTTGTGGACAGTCAGAAACGAGCATCTCTTTCAACAGAAAGATCTTCCACAAATTGCGCTACAAAACTAAGTCAATGCATTAGTGCAAGAGAATAAAATGGCTTTCGCCACCATGCACATAAGGAACATGAGAAACAACTTAGCTTGCCAAGCCCAGCAAGAGGACGACTGTGAACAACCCCGACCCGACCATTATCGAATCAAAACTAACGGAGCAGTCACCAGATCTACCTGAGAGGCGACATGCGGCGATTTCATTGTTCATCCATATGGCCAATGGCTTCTGGGCTTTTCACACAACCTAGGAATATGCTCCCCATTGGAAGTTGAACTTTAGGGGATCTCAAAGAGACTGGATTTTGCAACAGATCAAGAAATACCAAGACTAACAGTCTAGTCCGATTGCAAGGAGGCGATAAAACTCCTGCAATCAGAGACTGTTTCACAGTTTGCCCCTCCCTCGTCTTTAGGATCAAAACGTAGGCTCAACATTTCCAACAGATTAACTTCAAATTCATAAGAAGGGACTATAACAAGGCTGCGGATCTTTTAGCCAATAACGACTTTCATTTGCAACCACAGGAAACAGAAGTTTATCAACGTGCCCCGGTTTTGGTAGCAGAAGCCACAGAAGAAGAAAGAAGACTAACAATCGTTCCATCCCCTGAGGTAAATGATGTTTGGACGGCAAGGCATAGGAACGGTTGCAGTGGCAATGGGGAGAGCACACAGATCTATTCCATTGGAAATGAGGGAAATGAATTCCCCCACCGGCACTTCTTCCCGCCTTAATTAGGGGGTATTTTTGTACTTTCGTTTCCCTGGCCTTTGCGCCCTCCGAAGTATAAAAAAAATGAAACCACAACGAAAGGCCCACACGACAAGCTATTAGCTCAATGGTAAAAGGCGCAATTGAGAATTAGGTTGTTTGTTATGCAAATTTCAAAGGCTCTCAATCTCAGCCACGTAAGCAGTTCAATATACTCATAAATCCAAAGGAGGTAAGAAAATGTATTAAATTGGTTCAATAATTCATTAAATTATTTTAATATGTATAATTAACTAATTTCTTGGGTAATAATTTGAAGATGACTTGTAAAATGATATATTTTCAGCTTTAGCCTTTTAAATTTGTATAAGATTTTATTTTTTTATTAAACTGAAAATTTAAACTTATTAAACATATTGCACGAGCAACTGTCATGGAATTTATACAATAGTGGTCTAATTTTAAGACTTGTCTACTATCATGTAGAGAGTATCTTATGTAGAGTTGGAAAGTTTAAGTGTAGAGCATGGTTTTGTTGTCTGTAGTTGATAAGCTTTTTTGTACCTCTTTTGACTGCCCGAATGTTTTTATGGATTGTGTGATAATGCCTTCTTGAAGATTTAGGCCCTGTTTGATAATTAGTAGATTGTATTATCTGTTAGCTAACAACAAATTAATATAGTTGATTTGATTAATAGATAATATCAGTTGTTTATTTAAAGATGATTGGTAAAATTAGTTGTTTGATATTAGTAGTTAATGTATAAAATGACTTATAAGGGCTTGACTTAAAAAAAGATTTATAAGGACATAAATATTATATTTTAATATTTCTTTGAGTATTTTCATAAGAATTTAGATAGAACAAAAGAAGCAGTGTAATGCATCTCGTACCGTTCCGGCCTCCGGCCGGTACGGTACACATGCCATCGGTACCGGTGGCAGATTCCGGCCGGTACCGGTGGTTTTCGGATAGTACCGGCCGGTATCGGCAGTACCGGAAGGTACCGGCCGGTACCGTAAACTTTTAAAACCTGGAGGACCATTATGTAAAAATGAAAATTTTTTACCCTAAACGGCTAAACCCACCCCACCCCCCGACTGCTCTTCGTCTCTCTCAGTCTCAACTCTCAACTCTCACACTCTCACCGCCGCTCCTCTCTTCTTCTGTCTCTGTGCCGCGCCCGCCTCACCATCGTCGTCACCGTCAGCCTCACCATCGCCGTCACCGCCCGCCTCATCGTCTGAAGTCTCACCGTCTCTCAACTCTCAAGCCTCACCGTCTCACGATCTCTCAACTCTCACCATCTCCGTCACCGCCCGCCTGACCGTCGCCCTCACCGCCGCCAGTGCTCTCTCTCGCCCTCGCTTCCTTCGCTCCTGTCCGCCTCCGCCAGTGCTCCTCCCTTCATCGTCGTTCCTCCACGCAGATCCGAAGAGGCCACCACGTTCTCCGCCCAAAGCCGCCGCACCGAAGCCACCGGAGACCCGTCTGAAGCCACCGGAGAAGGGGAGCTATCACCTGTGCCAAAAATCCGACGACCCACCCCACCAAGAGGTCGAACCGTCCAAGACCCGAAGTTTGAACATGATTTTCTGATTTTGAAAATTTTATGCTTAATTAAAATTTGTGTTGTGTTGGATTGGATACTTGGATTGGAAATTTGGGATTGTTGGATTGTGAATTTGTGATAGATTTGGTTTGATGATGCACTGTGTTGGATGTTGGAGACTTGGATAATGCACGGTGTTGGTTTGATGATGCACGGTGTTGGTTGTTGGATTGGATGGTATTTTTTGTGTCATTGTGTGATCTGGAATTTTGGAAGTTGGAATTTAAAATTTGGATAGTGGATGTAAAATTGTGGATATACTGAATTGTTTGGGTTCGGTTGTGGTTGTGTATGAAATTATTTGGTTGGAGTTGAAAACTTGAAATGTGATCTGAAATTTTGACTGTTGAATTGAATTGGTTGTGTTTTGTGTATCTGAAATAAATGTCATTTGTGTTGATTGGTTCATGGATGTTTGGTTTGGAATTTGGTTTGGTGTAGTTAATATAATATAGAAGTATTTAATTGTATATTGGTCAATGCTAGCACAAGTTATATTTTATCATATGCTTACATAAATAAATATTATACAACATATATGGTTACATGTATAAGTAAATATATACGGGAATCTATATTTAATCAAAATTAATCATATAATACAATTATAAAAAGATAATTATATGAATTAGTTTAATAGTTATGTTGCATTGTATGTAGTAATTTAAATAATGTTATAATAAATTATATGTTAACTTATAAATTAATATAATTTATTAATAATAAGTAAAATAAAAGTATTATTAACATACAACAAAATTATTGTAATTATACGAATAAACTTATTATATTAGATTTTTATATTTTCAATATAATATAGTTTTGTTATTATATAATAATAGTAATATATTAAGTTTATAAATTATCATTGTATGTATAATTTAATGTCAAGCGTATTCTTCCTACCTAAAAGTGTACATTATAAAGAGTAAAAGGGTAGTATAGTAGGGCAATTATATATAAAATATACTATATGTTTAATATTTATAATTAAGTTATATTAATATAATTATTTATATGTTAGTATTTAATGATATTATAATAAACTAATTATATATACTATCATATTCAATCATTATATAATATATATTATACCAATTGATAATATAATATTACAAGTTATTATCGATAGTTATCTAGTTCATAACTTCATATATATAAATGGTAGTTTTGTGATTGTGTAAAATTGGAATTTGTTGGAAATGGATAAAAATGAAAATTATTGGATATTGATGTATGTTTTGTGAATGTGTGAAATTGGAAATTGATAAAAAAGGAAATTGGTGATGTATGTTTTGTGAATGTTGGAAATTGGAACTTATTGG
>JANZXP010000194.1:25827371-25839063 GCA_027576715.1 Erythroxylum flavicans | reverse complement strand
GAGAGTCAAAACAATGCTCTGGAAAATGCTAAAAGGGGCTTTGTGGACCAACATCAGGAGGTTTAAAATAGGCATCAACGACACAGGGCAATGCCCTCAATGCCCGCAAGAGGAAACAAATCTCCATTTATTTAGAGATTGCCAGCGAATAGCACAATTATGGCACAACACAAACCCTTCTCTGCCAGATTCATCCTGGACAGAGATGTCTTTCAAAAATGGGTGGTAACTAATCTAAACTATACCTTTCTGCAGGAAGAACAATGATGGAGTACGTGGTTTGCCATAACGTGCTTCAATTTGTGGACAGTCAGAAACAAGCATCTCTTCCAACAGAAAGATCTTCCATAAATTACGCTGCAAAACAGAGTCAATGCATTAGTGCAAGAGAATAAGAGGGCTTTCGCCACCATGCACACAAGGACGTGAGAAGCAACTTAGCTTGCCAAGCCTAGCAAGAGGACGACTGTGAACAACCTTAACCCGACCACTATCGAATCAAAACCGACGAAACAGTCACCAGATCTACCAGAGAGGCGACATGCGGCAGTTTCATTGTTCATCCAGATAGCCAATGGCTTCTGGGCTTTTCACACAACCTAGGAATATGCTCCCCATTGGAAGCTGAACTTTGGGGGATCTCAAAGGAACAGGATTTTGCAACAGATCAGGAAATACCAAGACTAACAGTCCAGTCCAACTGCAAGGAGGCGATAAAACTCCTGCAAGCAGAGACTGTTTCACAGTTTGCCCCCTCCCTCATCTTTAGGATCAAAATGCAGGCTTAACATTTCCAACAGATTAAATTCATAAGAAGGGACTGTAAGGAGGCTGCGAATCTTCTAGCCAAGAACGACTTTCATTTGCAACCACGGGAAATGGAAGTTTATCAACGTCCCTTGGTTTTCCTATCAAAAGCCACAGAAGAAGAAAGAAGACCAACAATCGTTCCATCCCCTAAGGTAAATGATGTTTGGACGACAGGGCATAGGAACGATTGCAGTGGCAATAGGGAGAGCACACAGATCTATTCCATTGGAAACGGGATAAATGAATTCCCCCACCGGAACTTCTACCATCCTTAATTAGGGAGTATTTTTGTACTTTCGTTTTCCCGGCCTTTGCGCCCTATGAAGTAAAAAAAATAAAAAATAAGATTTAAATAAATTATTATAATCTTTAACTTAGTTTTATCTTAATAATTTTAATAGATCAGAAAGTTAATGATATGCATCAAAAGAAAATTTGAAAGGTTTTTAAAAAATTAAAATTTATTTAACTGAATCACCATTAATTGAGTTATCTAATTTCCCTTGCTATCTTTATGATTTCTTATATACATATGCTATAATTATTCATTAAAATAGACAATTTGTATAAAAAGTGAATATACAAATTTTAAAGCAAGTATTACAAATTTTCTTAATAACTTATTTTCATTTCATTTTAGTTATTATTATTATTCTTACTTTACATATCTTGTTTTATAGAATAAACATGTTGATATATCATGTCCGTTTTGTAATATTTATTTAAGGTTTTTGTGGGTACGAGATTCTACTGTTAGGCTTAGGAGACCTAAAATTTGCTAAGTGGACTTGTGAAAATACTTTGATTCATATTCTTAAAAAATTGGAGACGCTTGAGATGCAAAATAGATCTGGCCCAAAGTTTGGAGCAGAAGTGTAATCTGGGCCACATTGAAGCCTCAAGATCTCTTGCATTGGTTGATATGATTTATGTACCGACAATAAGAATGTTAAAAGTCTTCGATCGAATCAAATGTATTTTGTATTGCAATTTGTCGCATGTCGGCATATTACGACACAAACAGTTGGTTATTACAACACGGATAAGGACCTAAGCCTCCTTCGTCACAAGACTACGAAATGTTTGATTGATGTCTCTCTAATTTGTTTGTTTTTTGTGTGGTTAATACAACACGGATAAGGACCTAAGCATCCTTCGTCACAAGACTACGAAATGTTTGATTGATGTCTCTCTAATTTGTCTGTTTTTTCGTGAGGGAGCCCACGCCCAAAAAGCCCAGAACGTGCAAAGCTTTCCAAAGCCGTAAGACGAGACCATCCTTGACAAATACAATACAAAATGTATCGTTTTCGCAAAAACATAACAAAAAACCTTAACCACCCTTGGAAGTTCGAAAACCATACAGCAACTTTATACACACACAAGCCAGGACGTCATCCTTTTCTTTGCCCTGCGACTTTTGGAATATTTCCTACGTACATTCATTTTAAGCCTAGTAGTTTCAATATGGGCACGATGAAGATGGCACAACAAACAATAAAGAACTGAGAGCTTTCTCATACCATATTTATCCTACAGCCATACAAATCTTATAATTCCAAGAAAGCGACAATAAAGAGGATAGCCCTAAGATCGCTCCACACGCATTTTCTAATTACAGAAAGTCGTTTTAAAGTTGCAATGATCAAGGATTAAGTGGAAAACAGCCACATATTGGACAAGACATAATCGGTGTATTCCAACCTAGTCCTAATTAATCATATCTAACTCCAAAAAAGACATGTTCAGTCTAACAATCTTGCAATGAATTGAACACTCTTTTATCAAATTTATGCATGCCAGATACTTTCTTACCAAAATCTGGATATATACCATTTGCAATACGAATAAGACAAAGTCTTTTTAAGAATCGAGAAGAGTATTAATATAATATAATGATTACATCAATCCATTATTAAACTCCATATGCCAATCAAGTTAAAAATTCAAATCAAAGTGGTGGAGGAGACTGACCATGTCACCATCTTCTCTAGGGCTATTCAAGAAGGTGGTAATCTTTTATTTTCATAGTTAGGTGGATACATTCAGACAAGAAAGTGGTGAAACAGAAGCAGATTTCGAAATGGAGGGATCTGGCAATTGGCACTTAATAAAGCAATAAACATATTTGATTAGGGTTACAGAAAATGATTTAATAGCGAAGAATGGGAATTAATCGTAGTCAGAAAATAGAAACATAATTAAAATAAATTGCAGTACACGACAGAATTGCAATATTGTAATAGCAATGGCGATGGCGACATGCAATTTAAAACGTTTGTGTCTGTAATTAGAGGGTGAAGTGATGTGTATACATCTTAGAAGCGAAACGTACGTAATTGGAAGCCATGTTCCTGAAATGGTTAGTTTATAAACAAGAAACGTCTCCTAACTGGAAAGAAGCAGAACCACTGGTGTTCATGGACAGAAAGGATAATTATAAGTGGAGGTCCCACGACGAATCAAAGATATCATATGCATGCATGGGATTGGGATTGGGATTGGGATTGGGACTGGAACCTGAGTAAGAGGAAATATTTAAGCCAAAGCTTTTTAACTATTTGAAAAAGTTGGGAAATAACATTAATAGAAAAGGAGAGATTGTACAGCGTTACGTTCCAAACGACAAAAGACCCTTTATTTGCTTGTGTGGTTTAATATTCCAATTCCATTCCGTGCGCTGGCTATGGCTAGAGCTAGATCCATAGAGCATCATAGCTTTTCCTAGATAAAGTCACAAGATGTCCATTGTTACACTGTTGTGCATATATTGTAAACTTTCGTAGGGTCCAACTCCAACAGGGGCAGAGCCACCATGAACCAAACCACATAAGATTTGTCATGGTGGGTAAGATTCCAATTGGCTGTGCTATGCTTTTGTTTTATTGATTCTTAAGTATTCGTTAAGTAAGGATTATTGCTGATAGTCTAAAGTTTCAACGTTGAGGAAAATCTTGCATGCATGAAAGCCCCTGACAAAAAGAAATATAAGAGACAAAGGCAGAACTTGACATTCAATGGTACCAAACTGAAATTACATGGAAATGCACAAGCCCAATTAATTACATAATAAAACTGTATAATTATAAATGATGAAATAAAACCCTAGTCACTACCCAGCAAAGGAAGATCAGGACGAAGGGAAAAGTAGAATTTACAAGGTGAGCAGAGAGAGAAAGGGAGGGAGGGAGTTGTGGTCCTAACGTTTGTGTACTTCAATTCCTTCATGTGAGGTGCTGTACATAACGTCAAACAACTTAGCCTATGGCCGTTGGAAAATCCAAAGGTACTCAAGTTTCGCATGCAATACAAGTGACCCTTTTGTTCTGTATCTAACCTCTATATCCAACATGCATTGCAGGCATAGCTAGGCTCTGTGAAAAACAGGAATGCAACAGTTCTTTCATGTGAAAGAGTGGTGCTGGACTCTGATAGGTAAACCTTTAGGAAAATCCACAAAAGGGTACGCGAATGCTTGATCGGTATCAGCCAATTCCCAGTAGTAGTTGAGAACTAAATGGTGTATGAAAATTGCCATCTCGAGCTTCGCCAATTCTGATCCGGCGCATAGCCTTGGTCCTCCACCGAATGGCATGTAGTGGCTGCTAGCCGCCGTGGTTGTGTTAGTACAAGTAGAAGATCCACGAGCATTATTATTCTGTCACAACATGAAATAAGAGAAGTTACTAACTTGAAAAGATTTTTATGTCCAAAAGTTGAAATTGTTTAAGCAAACATAATAGTTACGACTAGAATTGCTGCAAAGTTTACTCTCAGATATTTCAATCCCTGAATCTGACCAGTACCAACCTTGGAAGACGAGTTGGGTTTGGCCGAGTGGATTAGTTCCATCTCTTTTCATCTTTTTTCCTATCTTGACAAAGTCTAAAGGATCTAAATTTGTAGCTCAATCAATCAGTAACCTTTTTTTTTGTTTTTTGGCTACTATCAATCTGTAACGTTTATGTAAGTTGATAGCCATAGTAAGAAACGGGTGACCTATATCAAAAAACTGTCATCCATATGTGAGTTAATGAGTTTAACGTAAGCGTTGACTATGAAGTGTGACTAAATCCCCCCATTTTGAATTGATGAAGGTACAACCTATAGCAAAGATTCTCTCTGACAAAACACAAAAAAGAAGTAGCCTTTAACCTTTCTTTTCTTGTCTGAAAACACTCTCACTCGCCTTTAACCTTCTCTAACCCGGTTGTGGACCAGTTTGGTTATTGACCCACTAGAACAACTAAAGCACCCTTGCACGTGCACCCAAAAACCCCACCTCCACATGGGCTTTAATCATATCAAAACACCCACACGCACCGCAGAGAGAGAGAGTTGAAGTGGGACCAGCTCTCCAACAAGCAAAACATCCTATTGAATGATCATGACAGTTCATAACCTGATCTAGAGGGGAAAACCGTACGTCTTTGCCTGTATATCTTGCACCGGATGAGACAGAAATCAACGGCTTTGATGGAATGTTTGGAGGATCCACTTGATTTTAGTGTCTCTTAAATCTTATCTCCTTTTTTCTGAATATTAATGTCTACTCTCTGCTCCAAATAATTGTGGATTCAAATGCCTTTGCCTTCTTCGAACTTTCCCATTTTGGGGGATGAGAAGTGCCAGCGATTTGAACTCGCAACCGCATTTGCCTACTTGCACCCTCAGATGAGTTTCATGTATTCTTCCACATTTCTCAAACACTTTTTTACTCGTCACCTCACTTTCACTTTTATGTTATTTAATGTCAAAAATTAGACTAGCGCAACAAAAGAATATCCCATCATAATCCTATAACTCAACTCTATTCTCCTAAAAGCAAGCAAACATTTCATGCAATCGAAATTTATCTCAATGATTAAGCTCTGGTTGCCTCAGCGTTTTGGTGTATGCCCATACAATACAGGAAAGGACTGTAGCTGCTAGCTACAGTGTAGGGTAGTGGGACCATGGCCATGGCATGAGAAGGAACAAATGGAAATTTTGATTTACTCAAAGGAAAAGAATGACCAATATTTTTGTCTCTTAATTTCAAAAAGCTTTTACTTACCTGCCATCTCCATGGATTAAAGTGGTGAGGCTGGTCA
Source organism: Erythroxylum flavicans (assembly GCA_027576715.1). Classification (NCBI taxonomy): domain Eukaryota; kingdom Viridiplantae; phylum Streptophyta; class Magnoliopsida; order Malpighiales; family Erythroxylaceae; genus Erythroxylum; species Erythroxylum flavicans. The sequence goes on along the minus strand of JANZXP010000194.1, from coordinate 25,833,160 downwards.
AAAAGACTACAGTCCAAGTGCACTGCTGCAATCACCGGAAGCACTTTCCATCCACGTGGAATATCATACCCTTTCCAAGTTACTCTCACGATATTAGTAATCACACACTAAACATTACTCTTCCAATTTTATTACACTGGGATTATGTTTACCTTCGTACCGAACATCTTTCAGAGCTTTTCTGTGAAGGAACCTGACAACGTTTCCAAGCCTAAGTGTCTCACTGATAACCTTTAATGATAAACAGGAATCTCATTAGTTTTGCTTACAGATTACAATTCCAAGCTTTTGATTTGAGATAGGGATATTAAGAGGTTTTACGCATTGAGTGAACTCCATTTTCTTGTAATCTTCCCAGTTCAACTCTGTTTCTCCTGATTGCTTCTTTGCTCTGGCTATTTCACTATGTTCTTCCTACCAAGGCAAAATGGATAAAAATGTTTCTTGCAAGTTGAATGGACAACAGGGGTACTGATAGAAACTAACAGAATAACATTCTAACGTAAGATGCTAGCTCACTTACCTGTAACTGTTGAATAGCACCGGGACAACCTTGTAAGAAGTAAATTGCCAGAGCTATAGCCACTGAGGAAGTTTCATGTCCAGCAAAGAGCAAGCTTAGTATCAAGTCAAGAATTTGCTCCGTTGAAAGATTGGAATGTTTCAAAACCCATCCCAGAAGATCATCTTCTTCCATGTTTTCTATTCCTTCCTTCGTTCTTTCAATTCTCTCATCCATTTTTCTCTCTATGAATTTCAAGATTGTTGACCGAGACTGCCAAATAAGAACATGCACGAACAGAATTAGTTAAACTCGAATTTAAAAACTGGATTTCTTGCATCTACTTTTTCACCCTCTTAGCTCACCTGCAAGGCTTTCCTGTATGCAGTTCCAGGCAAATTTAGAGGGGCAGATACTACTCCTTTCATAAAAGTGACATACTCTTTCTTCAGCTGCTCAGTCTCAGGTTTCCCAGGATCCAAACTCATGATGTGTTTTGCCATCAGATTGAAGGTGAACTGCAATTTTATTTTTCTTATAACCTATGCATTTGCTATACAGCTAACATTGAATCATCAAATTTATAATGCAAGTGTCAAATTTTACCTTTTTTGCTTCATCTTGAGCTGAAAATGTGGAATTTTCTTTCCAGGAGTTTAGAACCAGGAGAGTTTGCTTCTCCACCTCTCTCAGTAAATGCGTTCTAAGCCTGGCATGGCTCAGAAAATTCAGAGATATACTCCTCATATCTCTGTGCATGTCTCCTACTAGAACTAACATAGACCACTTCCCAAGAATTCCACCTATACTTCTAGGGTAGCTGCATTCAAACAGCCTCCCTTCGTTCTGCAGTATATATCTATTCAACCCAGCATCTGCAGAGACAATTGTAGGCTCCCCAAACAAATTGGACTTGTAAATCTTTCCATACCTGCACGTCAAATGGAGCTTCATATGCTATGATAAAGAAAAGGCCATTCCTTTTTGTTCTCTATGTAGATTAGTTTTACCTCGATATGTGTCGTTCCATGAATTCTCCAACGGAAGTAGCCGAGTAAGGCCTCAAGTAGCCAATTGTTTCTCCAAGAAATGGCCAGCCCATGCTTCCTGGTGGGAGATTAAACCTGGGTTGTCTTCTTTGAACAAGAATAAGGATGAGAAGTAGAGACATGAGTGATGGAAGAAGAAAGAGAACAAGCTGTGAGTCAGACATGGAACTTGCCTGACTCTCTCTCATTCTCTTTCGTGGGTTTTGCTTTGCTGTTCTAAGCAAGGTGAAATCAGACAGTATCGAGTTTCGTGACTGTGTCTCCTCCTAAGCCTTGTGTTGAAAAGAAAATATTTTTAGTTTTAAAGTGGCTTGCGCAGGCGAGATGTTGGTGAAGACAGACTTAACGAGGTACTTTGAAACCCAATAGGCTGCTTTTATAACCTTCTTCCCTGTCTTCTTTACAATAAACAGCGGAAAGTGTGGCGACAATATTACAACTTCTCTTCCTTTTTCTCCAGTTTATTACTCAAAACTCAGTGATTAATAATAATTATAAATTCATGGGCCTAAAAAGCAAGTCTTTTGCAGTTGTGGAGAGGAAGGGTGAGACTCTTGAGCTACGGTCTAGTTAAAATCTCGTTCGTTGGCTCCAGTAATTTAACATATTTTGAATTGAATAGCGTCTGGTACCAAAACTTGACAGCATCTGTTTAGTTGGAATTTTAGTAATATAACAAAATAGAATTTAATATATTTTTATTATTTGATTGAGATTTTTATAATATCATAAAACGAAATAAGATAGAAATAGAAAGTTTTATGATATATTTCATTATATCCTAAATAGTGAAAATTTGAGGAGTTTAGGATGGAACGTAAATTAATAAATATATGCTACTTAATATACCCTCAATAATTTTTCTTAATACCAATTATTTCTTCTATCCCTGACCTCCTTGTATATAACTAATAATATTTTCATATTATTTCTTCTTACCCTAATAATAATATTTTTATATTATTAATAAAAATTTATATAATTAATAATAAAATAAAAATTTTAATAAATTTTTTGTTAATAAAAATAGAAAATATATAAAAGATTATTCTTTAATCGTTTGTATATATTTCTATATAAAATATAAATATAAAAAATAATTTTTAAATATAAATCACATATAATATAATAAAATATATTATATAATTAATAATAAAATAATAAAACTTTTATTAAAATTTTTATTATTTTAAAATAGAAAATATATATATAAATTATTTACCACATTTGTGCGTGAGTTTTTAATTGGACATAATTTCTGTTTTAAAATCATAGCGTTAAATTTCTTACAATAACCATTTTAATATCAGGGGTATAATAGTCATTTATTATACATTCTATTTCATTCCATCCATCTTTCAAACAATGTTTCACTACGTTACATTATGAACCCTTCTATCTTTCTCAAACAACTTTCACTATATTATATTCCATTCCATTATAAATCGTTACATTCCGTTTTATTAATTAACATCTAATCAAACAGACCATAAGTTATATCCTATGATGCAGATACCTCCAGGAAATTTAATAACAAAAAAAGAAACTCATTGTTTTGTTTTATTTTTGTCTTTGAAAATAAAATATAATGTTTTAATAAAAACATAATTATACCATAACTGGATTTATTAAAAGTACGGTGTTGTTTGGTGTGAAAATATTTGAGTTGAGATTGCATGATGTTTGTTTTATACATTTCATCAAGCGTGCAGTTTGGTGTGTATAATAATACTATATATAATGAAGCTATTTGACAATGTTCTCTTATATTATATGCACAAAAATGTAAAAATATCAGGTGATTCACTACAACTAGGTATAAGCATAACAAGTAATTTTCAATAAGAAGTAAGTAGATACTAAATAAGGATAAAAATAACCAGAAAATTTTAAATTTCTAAAATTTTTGTATTGTGTGTATATAAGTCCACTAAACTCAAACATGGCTTTTGTTCATCTTTTTTCTCTACCGTTACCATTTCCTTCAAATAATTATGTATTTAATTTAATGAACTTAAATTAAGTTTGAGTAAGAAATATATTTTGATCATCAACTAGTTTATATACATTAACGACCATGACTAAGCTCTAAATATACTTTGAGCATCAATTAGTCTATATACATTAACGACCATTACTATCACGGCAACCACTAAACATATTTTGATCATCAATTAGTCTATATACATTAACGACCATGACTATCACGACAACCACTAAATAATATCAAGGGAAATATCATAACGAAGAAAAGGTTTTATCTAAAAGCAGTAGACCAATTCCTCCATTAATTATCACCTTTATTTTACATTCTCCGTATTTTGGTGCATTTTCTCATAAATATATTCACTTACGGAAAGAATGAATGAAAATATTATTTATTATAGTTATATTCTAATTCTAATTTTAATTTTGCTCTTAATTGTTAAACTAAGTATATGTATATATATATATATACTCAATTTTAATTTTACTACATCATGTAAATTATTAATTATTTTAACCCTCTATTATAATGAATAATGATTTCATGATACTATCAATTATGTATATATTACTAACTTATAGCAAATGAATTTATATATTGTTGTATCTTTAAATAGCGGAGATATACTTGTTTATATAAAAAATTATTAGATTATTTAGGAAGAAAATTAGATAATGAAGAAATTAATTAGTGCCTAAATGTAAGATACTATTTCACTAGAGATTATTTACATTGATCACAATATATATTATTATCCCCTTTTTAGATTTCAAATAATAGAGAGTTAGATAATTTGATAATGGAAACAAGATTGTGAAATCGACGAACAAAGTGAGTTTTAGTAAATATATCAGCAATCTAATCATAAGAAGAGATATAAATAAGATCAACCATATTATGATGAACATGATGATGCACAAAGTAACAATCAATCATAAAGTGTTTTGTCGGTTCCTAAAACATACCATTGTGGATAATTTGTACAACACTTCAATTATCACAATAAAGAGGAGTAGCATATGGAGATAGAATACGCCTACTATGAAGTGAAAATTCAGAAGTAGTATTAGTAAGAGCATGATATTCAGCTTCAGTGTTAAATTAAGGGACAACAATTTACTTCTTATTATGCTAAGAGATAATTAAGTGAATTATTAAGTAAGAAGTAGTAACCAATAAACCAACAGTCTATGGGATCACCAGCTTAATAAGCATATGAATAACCTCACAACTAAAGAGAAGATGAGCTAGAGTAATGAAGACCATGAAGCATATTTTCTTTGAATTAACCATGAAGCATATTTTCTTTGAATTAACGAAGAATACAAAGAATAGTTGCATAATGAGTGGTGTAAAGATTAGTAATAAATTGACTAACAATGTGAACAACGTAAGTAATGTCATGAAAAATAATAATAAGATAAATATGATTGCTATCAAGTTAGTGATACAAAGTAAAGTTAGGAAGAGGAGAGTCATTAGAAGTAGAAAAGAGTGCTAGCTTCAATAGGAGTATTGATAATTTTATCATGTGTAAGACTTATATAAGAAATAAGACCAATAATATACTTGGCATAAGATAAATAATACCTTGTATAATTAGAAGTATACCTAAAGACTAAGAAATAGCTCAAATTTCCAAGATTTTTCATCTTAAATTGGTGAGTAAAATAGTTTTTAAGATTATGAATATGTTATGTATCATCACTAGTAAGTAATGATCATGTTATTAATGTAACATCCTGTTACCTATGGGAGGTTAGAATAGTAAATATGAGTGATAAATGAGAGCTTAAAAAATGCATTTTTAGACTCGTGCATAATATGGCATACAAATACACGTGATTAGTGAAGGTCTTGCACATGAAAATCATTGTACATGCATTCATGAATAATTCCGGGAATAATTGGATTGAATTGTGATTTTGGAAATTCGGTGAATTTGGAATTTATATCTATAGAAAATTTTATTGACTAGTGAAATTATTATATTTGTGAATTTGGTAAACTTAGGATTTATTTTTGTAAATTATAAAATATTATGAAAAATAGAAAAAAGAGGAGAAGAAATCAAATGAAGATTTGGAAATAGTTAGATTGTAAAGATGGGAGTTAGATGGAGTTGGTTCAAAAGAAACTAAGTTAGAACTTAGACTTTAGGAAAGTGACATGTATAAAGTTGCTTTTATTATGTGTCAGAAGCAAGTTTGAGTAATCCGAGAGTTAAAAAGGGGATTGGCACTTTTCCAAA
>JANZXP010000194.1:25809454-25827271 GCA_027576715.1 Erythroxylum flavicans | reverse complement strand
TTCCACGTAGAGCTTTGCTCCGTGATTTTTCTGATCTGGCACGTAGAGCTATGCTCCGTGATTCTGTCTGATTGAGCCCTATGGGCCAATATTTGTATAAGTCTGTGAGAGGCATTCGGTCACAATAATAAGAAAGAAAATGAGTCTCATGTGCATTGTTGATATATGATTATAAGTGTTAAATGTACAACGTGACATGGTTGATCTAGTGTATGTAATCTAATGTGATATATGTTTTGTGTGATAATGTGATGCATGAATTGAGTGAACCATCGATGATGGTTGCCTCATTGAGTTCGTAAAACTCACCAAAATTGCAACATTGTCTTTTTAGGACCGAGAGACGACTTTATCAAGTGAGAGACTCTACATGATCTTGGCAAGAGAAGTCATAGCTCAAAGGTCGGTCAGTTGGGAATTTTGGATGGCTTAGATAGACTTGTATATTTTCCTCATTCATGTAGTACTTTTGTTCTAGGTTTAATGATGTATGTACAGTAAGTGTTTGAAGGACAATGTAGACTTTCGAGGTGGTGAAATGAAATGAGAAAAAAGTTGGGTTTTAAATATTGTGATTTTCTATACGATGTTGATTAATGAATAATGATATGATGCTATGTGAAGTTAGTGTAGTGTCCGAACATAGCTCACCCTTATTGTAGGATATGTACCGGAATGACCTCCAGGCATCTCGGTGTGTACCTTGCGGTAAGGGGGTGCTACAATTAACATATAATAATAACAAAATAATACCTCGCTATGTCTTTATAAGAAATAATGATGATCATGAGGATTGGAATAGATACCAAACTATTAAATGGTGAAATTGAATTTAGTAAATGATGAGGAGCGTGTTTAAATCTGTATAAAGCCTTTAAAAAAGGTTAGACTTTATTTGGAGGATGATCATAGATAAGAGGAAAGAAGATTTTATTAACATCCATTTGAAATAAAGTATAATGGTTAATAACAACAATGGCAACGAGAGTATAAAAAAAGTGATGCAAGTTATAAGAGCGAAAGTTTCCTCGTAATTAATCCTATATTATTGAGTCTTTATCTACAAGCTTTGTACCATTCTATTAAACCATCAACCTTGATCTTGATTTTATAATCCCATAGATTTGTCCATAGGTAAATCGATCAAATCTCATGTACTGGTAGAAGTAAATGCATTGAGTTCTTCTTTTATTGCTTTCTACCATAAAGGATTAGCATTACCTTCATAATAAGTGTAAGCCTCATTTGAACCTATAGGATAATCGTAAGGAAATAAAGCAATGGTAGGATCAACAAAGAAAGTAGGAAATAGAGAGACTTTAAAAGTATATATAAAAGAAAACATCTTATGCTCTCAAAAAGTGACATAACGAGAAATATGATGATGTTGAGAAATAGGACCCCAACTTCGATAACCTTTATATTCAATAACATATCTTTAAAAACATTACAGTCAAGTTCGAGGTTTCAATTTGGTATATTCATGTGACTAAAAATGGAGAAAATAAGAGGATCCAAAACTCAAAGACTATGATAATTAGGATAACACCATGGAGACATAAGGAAAATATTAATAAAAAGAGACAGGATACGATTAATTGTATAAATTTTTGTAAGAGCTACTTCACCCCAGAAAGATTTAGGATAAGAAGATGATACAAGGAGCGATCAAACAATTTCTAGAATATGCATGTGTTTCTATTTTACACGACCATTCTATTAAGAAATACCATGACAAATGTTGTATTATAGTTTATTGAGTAGCAACAAGATGAAAAATGGTAGTGTCTCAGTATTCTATAGCATTATCTATATTAAAAAAATTTGTATCGTAAGAAAATTAAGTTTTAATCATATTTGTAAATTGAATATAAATTTGAGGCAATAAGGTTAGGAATGTAGTGGTAAAAGATAAATTAAGGGTGGTTGACATTGATGGTTAATTAAAAAAGACAAGACTTAGGTAGTTCGGACATATTAAGACAAGAAATCCCTGCGCTTCAATAAGAAGATACGAGAAGATTGTACTTAGGGACCGAAGAAGAACTAGAGAAAGGTGATCAGGAAAGATATGACTTTGTTAAAGCTTATCGAGGACTTGGTCCTCTATAAAAAACTGACAAATTAGGATAAAGGTAAAGATCTTACCTACAGAGCTCCGTCTCTTTTTCATAGGTCTTTAAACATTTTCTTTCGATTCTTATATCGTGTATTTAGCCTAAATACCTTTATCTATAGTACTTACCCCTTAGTAGTTTTAGTTTAGTTTTTTTTTCTCTCTTTCAATTACTTATTTGCTTTGTTTATTTATCTGTCTTATTTCTTATTTATTTATTTATTTACTTATTTATTTATTTATTATTCTTTACCTTTTTATCTTTATTTTATTATATATTATATATTATATATTATTTTTTATTGCTATTATATTTTATATTTCTTTTTATATTTTATATTTTTATTTTATATTTTTATTTTGATTTAAATTTCTTTATTCTTATTTTTACACAGTTATTTATTTATATTTTTTAGCTTTTGTTTTCTTTAAACAGTTCTCAAAAACCTTTTTAACTTTTTTCTTTTCTCCTTTTCCTATAGTCTATTAGAAATAGCTTGTCTATTAGTTAGGGATAATGTTGCGTACTTCTGGACCTCTTTAAATCCAACTTCTTAGTGATATTTCTACTAGAATGTTGATGTTGTTGTTAAATATAAATTTGAGGCAACTTAAAATGATTTTTCATAAGATAAATTCATATATGCCAAGAATATTAGTCAATATTAAATAACAAAATATTGAGAAATACCCACAGAAATATTAGAAGTAGAACCGAAAATATCATAATGAATAAGATAAAATGTGTAAAAGAAATATAGTCATTAATATCAAATAGAAAAGCATGATACTTTTTAAGTTGATATGAAACATAGCCAAATAGGTCATTTTTAATATATCATAAACATCCACTAGAAATCAAAGGTCTTAATTTAGAAGAGAAAGTATCACCAAGACAAAAGTACCAAATACTGGAATAGATGATATCGCTAATAACTTTAGATGACAATAGGAGAGAAACAAGCTCAAATAGATGACCAACGTTACACTATGTCCCAAGAACCTTACCCATCTATGAATCTTGCATAGTACAATTATGACTAAAAATAGTTATATAACACTAAGTTCATATAACTGACCAATAAAAATAAGATCAAGGGATAGTTTGGGCACATGAAAGGCATTAAATAAGGATAAATGAGATTTAGAAATATTGCCTACATATTGAATGTGTAAAATATAATTCTCTCCAATGCGAACAAGTAGTTTATTAAAGGGAGTGAAAACAAAAATAAATATTTAAAAGTCCAATGTCATATAATTACAAAAGGCGTAAACAAAGAACGAATAAGTAGATTTACTTAGAATAACATACAAGATACAAAAAGTAGTACCAAAAATAGGTTATATCTCTTGAAGAATATCTTAAAATTTTTAAATAAAAAATGAGGAGAAGTATCCTCAAAAGTATAAGCCTTAATTTTAACAACATTATAAGTACTTAAGGATCGAGACTTCTACTACATCAAATAGGACTTTTGGCCATGCTTTCTTTTGCTACGATTTGAAATTCGTAGCTAAAAGTTACTATTTGACTATGAAATTTTAAAATTGTAGCATATTGAAATAGTATCTCTAAAAATAAAAATTTCACAGGTTTTAACTATTAGCAACATTTATAAAAACCATGTATGATATTTGTAGCTAATAAATTTTAGATTTTCAACTATGAATAAAGTTTTATAACAAAAAGTTTTTAGCTACAAAATTATCTTCGTAGTTAATAACTTTTGACTACATTTTTTAATTGCGAACTTAGTTTTGCAGAAAAAATTTTAGCTACAAAAACTTAAATTTGTTTTAGATCCCACAGTTATTAACCATGTTTGAAATTACAAAACAAATTTAAAATTTTTTACTACAAAAATATTTCCATAGTGAAAAAAGAGAATTAGAAAACAATGAAAACAACATTGTTTACTCCACCAAAATGACGTCATTTTTTTCATACTGATAACCTAAAAACATTTATTTCCTCTAGTTTTTCGCATTTTGTCTTTGTGTTCCAGCTACTCCAACAATGTCTTCATCTTCTCTCTTCATGGTTTTCTATCTTCTGTGTTGGTGTTCTAGCTACTTACTTCTGTGTTGGTGTTTCTCCTCTTGTGTCTTTGTGTTTTCTGCATAAAAGATGTTTGTTTCGCCTATTCACAAGTGTTCTTCTTCTTGGAATGAAATCTAGTTCTTAAGTAACTGTCTTTATCCTAACTACCTACATTTGTAATATATAGTTTGTATCATCTACAACTACCTTCTTGTAACACTGATCAAGACTGTATGAACAACTTCCCTTTTGTTGTCAGTTAAATGTAGCCATTCTAGATAAACTAATCTTTTTCCTACTATTAATAATTGTCCTTAGGGAAAAGTACAAGGAAATTTAAGTATTTACAATACCTACATCCATGAGAAGGAAATTTAAGATGACATTTGAAAAAAGGATGTCATTTGTCCCCAGCCAAAATTACAATCTAAAATTCCTTTACCTAATATCTGGTGTGATGGTATTATAAAGAATGACATAGTTTGGAACTACAATGCATGGTTAGAGTTCTAAAGTTAAAGGTTTTAAGAAGCTTAATAGTGCCCAAGTTTGAAAAACAGGGATGTTAACCACCTTAATCATTTTAGTGTTATAGCAGTATAAATGAAAGCATAATTTTCTAAGCATCGGTTCACAATCTCCACCATTCCAACATAAGGTCCATTCCTTTCTTTCAACCCTTAAAGATGGCAAGCAGTTGATGTGTAAGAGTGACTTTGTGTTGGATGTTTCATATTGTAAATTCAAATCTCTTTTTGTACTTTTATTTACATGCTTTGGTATCCTTTAATTGACAATTAATTATCCAAATCCATTTTTATTGCATATTATCTAATCATTGAACTGTTGAGATTTTTCAACTTTGAACTTAGGATTTGAAATATATATTTTCCAAGTACAATTTATGTTTTATCCATTTTGTAGCTAACTATCCTTTTTCAAGTACGATAACTACTTTATCTAGTCCTTCTACATATGCCAATTTAGACAACTAAGATCTTCATTGTAGGTCAGTGAGATGGTGGTTTCCTTTAGTAGCATAAGCTACTTTCTTTTTCACTTCATATGTATAATAGGACATAAGAAAGTGTTAAATACATAGGGAAATAGTAACAAATATGATATGAGATTATATATAAATAAGACATGCATGTTATTGACTCAAATGCTTGGTTGCTAAGGTAGATAACCACTTTTAAGTCTACTTAAAGAATTCATGTTCATCTTCTAAACTCCCCAAGCTTTCATTTTGAGCTTTACGATTTTTGTGTTATTTTCTTTTTGTTCTTCTTTCTTTTGTTATTGGCTTGTCCTATTCTCTTCTTGTTCATGTTTTCTTGAAAATGTTGCTTTTATTTTTCTTAGCTTACTATTTTCTAATAATATTGCTTATTCTCTAGGAACATTGCTTCAAGCTTAATTATTATTCAGGTGCACACAGTACTATTTCAGTTTGTTCTATATACTGTTTCAGTTTGTTCTATTCAAGATTTATATTTATGTAGTTTATTTTCTTTCCCTCTTTTTCTTTCTATTTTTCACGTGTGAAAGTATGAAAGGAAGATTTTCGTATTACAGACTCCAAAATTCTATGTTTGTTGAAAGTTAGCATATCAATTGTAGTCGTAATTATTTTAGTGAAACCTCAATTGTTGAAAACTTGGGTTATTCGCTTGTTGGTCCTCAATTTTGACTGCTTTGAACAGATATTCCAAACCTTAGCAATTAACATTAAAACAACTTTGTAATTTATCAATTAATAATTATGAGAATGCCTACGAGCAGATTGTTTCATCATTTTTTTATATGATGTCAATAAGACAGGCATGTACCTTAAAATGTATGTCATGTGAGATGTTTATAAGAAGGCAAAGGTCAGTAGATAAAAAATGAAAAAACCTTACAATCAATGGTCAAAGTCATTTGCAATTGTTCGAAATAAATATGTAAGATTTATGTTTGCAAGTTATACTTAAACAATAAACACTACATTATTTATTGTCCCTTTTATGTTTCGTAAAACATAATAAGAAGGAACTAGAACTACATGTACTAGAGAGTGATAATATCATACTTTATAAAGTCACTCTTATAAGAAAAGTAAAGGTTGGGTGTCAGAAGAAGCAGAAAATAACTATGTAAGTATAAAAGTTTGTTCAATATTTTTGTTCATTTATTAATGTAATAATAAGCAGTAATATGTGGATTGAATATTGTTTTTATTGTTTTTGTTATTTTAGAATAAGATGTAAGAGTTATTAGACAAGTCTAAGTTTGAGGGGAATAAGCTCAATGCATAAGAGATTTGTGATACAATAACCTTTGGCTATGTGAAAGGCCTTAGCTAGGGTCCTAAGCCAAAAGTTTCAACCTCAACATATAAAACAATAATTGAACACCTTTAAGAGGAAATCAACAAACTTAAAGCTACATTACAAGTTGAAGTAGTCAGGAGAGAAGAAACTCGAGCTAAATTAGCAAAACATGATATATTATTCAAAAGATTACTTGGCCATAATTATGATAGAAATGAAGGGAAAATTGAAGGATATTAATTCTATCTCCTATACTTAATCTATCACTTCATATATCTAAAATAATTTAATTTTAATACTTTTTTCTCGAATTACAGAATGGATGAAGATGCAATTGATGAGTGATTATGTTGCAAATGGTAAAGTTATATAATGTTTGCTTTAATTAGAACCAAATACTTAGTGTATCAATACTCTCACAATATTTTTAGTTGATTTTTGACCAACCTTTTTAGATAATTATAAGTTCATGAACTTGGACAAAACTTGGTAGTTGTTCTAGTTATACTCAAATGTTTTTATAATATGAGCATCTTTGTCATGACATATTCCAATTTGTGAAGTGGTCTCTTTATTTATTGTTTTATCTATAAGAATAGTTCAAGTTATTATTAATATCTTGTATAGGAATAAAGATCATCTTTTAACGTTATAGTCTTTTTGTTGGTATGATTTGATGATATTATATAATTTTACTTTATATATACGATGCTTGATATTCTGAATTAATAATATTTCTCTACAATTTAATTTTATAATAATAACCAAATAATTGACAATAAAAACTATGATGATACATTATATTCAAAATATATTGTTCAATATCATGAATTAAAAAGTAATAAATAACATGTCGCTATATTATAAAAAATGTAGCAAATAATATATCGCTACGTTACAAAAAAAACATAGCTAATAATACATAGCAACAAAGGAAAAATACAGAGCCAAAAACTATTAGCTATATTTTATTTTTGTTGTCCATCATTTGGTGCCAAAGTTTTTCCACCAATATCAATCGATATTCGATTTTTAGTTACCTTTTTTTAGTACTTCAGCTACAAAAAAATTTATAGCTAACACTTTTTATCTAGGATTTTGAAAACATCATTTATGATCTTTAGCTATAAAGAATTGATGATGCTTTATACGACGAAATAGAAACATCACAAATAACTATAGGTGGCATTTTTTTAACAATTGGCTAAGTCTTTTTGTAGCCAATTGTTTACTTTGTTGTAGTGTTACTATGAGATTTAATTAGATTACCTTGACCAAAGTTTGTACTTAATTTCAAGTTTAGGATAAGCATAAATATAGTGCTCAAATTTTTTGCAATATTTACAAAATCTCTTAAAAGAAGTAGAGGCGGTAGAAGTAATAGAAAGAGAAATAAAAATTACACTTGTAGAAAGGAGATATCACATAACGTAGAGAGTACTAAGTCGAGTTTCTTCAAAAAATACCTCTTGAATAAATGTGTCAAGTTTATGTAGCGAAATGCAATGAAGAAGAGTAATATAAATTGATTCAAACCTAATACAAAAAGTCATAAGTAAAAATTATACACGTTGGCAATCATGAAGGGCAACATAAATTTTTGTAGAAGTTATATCATGCCAAAATGGATCACAGGATGACAATTGATCCCATACAGTCTGCAACTCAGAAACATAATTGAATTGTTTGGTCAGGTTGTTGATGCATACTATAAAGACAAATAAAACTGAAATTGATTAATATCATCTGAAACTACATAATATGTTTGTAAAAAATTGCAAACATCTTTAGCACAATCAAAATAATTAAATTCTAGCTGAATACCAAGTTGACAATTTTTATGAAATTAAGTTAAAATCTACTGATTTTTACTATGTTATTGAATGAGCCTTTTAGTGAACTTAGTTTATATCTCATTATCTTGTTTGGTAGGTTTGGTAACCTTACCTGTAAAAATTTGTTAAAAAGTCTTCTTTCAGAAAAATACGCCTCTTGAACCCATAAATCGTTATTGAACCACAAAAAAATTATAGTAATGGGATGAGTTATAGAATGAGAATTATCAATAGCGGCCATAAAAACCAGAAAATACAAAGTAGTGTAGAAAATAAAGTACTAAAACCTAAAAATAATAAATAGAAGTGAAATTTGGAAAAACAAACGTCAAAAATGAATTTAGAAGGGCCAAAAATATTGGAAACGTATTTGAATTACAAGAAAATCTACCAAAAAAGGACTGAAGTAGCTAGTTAAACCTATCTAGATTGATTCTATTCAATTGGGTCAACTAGAAAGCGAATGACTAATGTGGTGCACTGTGATTGGATGAATGACTAATGCAAGGTACTAACGTGGTGTGAGCATAGTGTCTCCAATGCCTGTAGTGCATACATGAGTAAACCAGAAAGAAGCAACTTTTGGTGGCATGCGCATGCAAGTGGAGGCTTCGATGAAGATCCCTTCATCGACATTAGAATCGTCTTGACGAGAGGAATCTTTTGATATGCTCAATCAATACAAAGTTGAGCAACAAATCTTTGTTCATGGTCAAAATCAATGAAGTTCAACGAAGAACAATCAACCAAAAAGAAAAAAAAGGTATAAGAACCACCCGAAAAGAATCAATTCTTTTCCAAAAATCTATAGCTAACCCTATAAAGGTTAGCTCTGATACCAAATAAAAACTAATAGAGAATGAATTATTTATATATATTTTTATATTTTAAATAAAATAGAAGTATTTATTTATATACAAAAATATTAGATTAATTAGCAAAAAAATATATAAGAAAGAATATAATTTGTACCCAAATATAAGATGTGAATTATCCAGAAATTATTTATATTAATTATAATATATACTATCACACACAATCAACAATTTTTTAAAGTATAATTTAGTTGGCATTATTCACAATCCACACACATACACTCTAAATTAGTTAAAAGAAACGGGGGAGCTTTTGAAGATTAAAGGACACTGATCATTAATTCTCATCTTATTTCATAATAAAGTATAGTCATAGAAGTTACAAGTAAAGTGTGTTCTTAGGCCAAACATCCTTTCTTTTTTGGGCACTTAAATATATTGTAAAAGTATTAATATCAACTAATTTTTAATAATACAATTATAATCAAAATTTGTTATTAAAATAAACTCACTTTACATTAAATTATAAAATTTATTTTAATGGCACAATTTAAAACATATAAAATTATATAAATGAACAAAAAGCAACTATAAGCCACGAAAAAATATGGAGTTCTCCTCCTACCTAATAATTTCTAGTCCATCCATAATTATCCACCAACGTCACACCATTATTCCATCTTTTGGCTTTTGTAGTTATTAAAGGGAAAGGACAAATAAAATCTAAAAAATGCATGGAACCGATATAACTGAAAACAAATTAGCTAAGAAATTTAAAATAGTTGGCAGTTGGGTCCAACCTTAAAGACAAAGGAAACGACATTGTCAAAATGGATACTTCATTTCATCGGGGCCTATTTATATCTTGTTCATGTCCTGTGTGAATTGTTTGTGTTTACGAAGTTGAAGAGGTGTCTCTGAAGATGACCTTAGCAGATATGGTATATCCTTGTACTTACTTGTCAAGTTCTCATGTTGTTATGGGTTCATGATCATTTAGATTAGGCAGGTAAGCAAGCCGACAATCCTTTCCTTGTATTGTGTGGAATACACTACGTAGACTTTGTTTTAGGACTCCGAAAACTACTTGAACCCCTCAACGGATTCTGGCACGAGTTCATATTTGTGTTATTTTTATCCCTGTTCGAATGACTTTAATCAACAAAAAACGATATTCATATAATAATCCACAGAAACCCTTGGGATCTGGTGTATATCATGCATCCTTATAAAAAAAAATTGAGATAAAGCAAGAATATATGCTGCCTCAGATAATGAGCTGCACTAGTGGCAGTGAAATGTGGACCTCTGATATGTTTTCTTCCTCATAATAATGGAGATTAGCAGATTATAAAAATTCATTTTCAGGGACCGAACAGATTCTTTCTTTGAATTGATTTATGATTAGGACCATTAGCCAGTACTCGCCACCATTACTGATCAACAAACTTTTCTTGAGCTGTTATAATCATGGAGAAATCTAAGCCTTTGCTCATGGACCAAACAGATGCTTTCATTTAATTGATTTAAGATTAGCACCATTAGCCAGTAATCGCCACCATTCTTGATCAAAATCTTCTCTTGAGCTGTTATAATGATGGAGAAATCTAAGACAAGCTGGTTCAAGGCCCCCACTAGTTCAGTAATACAGAAGAAATTAAGAACATATTGATGCTGCAAAACCGTACTTCATTCTCCAAAACCAGACCTTTAAATGTCATTCTATATTTTATTCGAAAAGATTGAACATTCCTGAATATTTTTCATTATCCAAGACTAAGCATTATAGTCAATCTTTGAAGGTAACTAACTACATGCTCTTCTTATGCCTAAGTTTCTTAGTTGTCTCTCAGTTTCAACTCTTTTGGGTTGTTTTCCTGGAAAACCCTACTTCAGTTAAACTGATAGTCATCGTCTTAGTTAGCTGTTTATATGCGTATTAAAGAGAAAATCTGAAAGTTTTTGACAAAAGAAACTTAATTAGGTTTCCATTTATTGGGAGTCTTGTTTTTCAAAAAGTGAAAGAAAAGGAAAATTAAACAAAAAAAAGCAGATAAATAAACTCCTGGAAAGAATTATTTCAGCTACGGCATCTGCTCATGAGTTGCTAGGGTCATGTGTTACGTGTATCCATTCCAATCCATGTGTGTGCATTATTGGCATTCACTTGAAGACAAAATCTACCAACTTTACCTTACATTGATTTAGCCGAAACATCAACTCTTCAGAATTTGGTCGTGTCATCTTGCTAATCTCACTACTAAGTACATGCTTAACTAATTTAGCCTGTTACACTATCAAGTTAATTAACATCTAAAGAGAGCAACAAGAACATGAACATAAACTTGGATTTAGTACGCAGGACAAGGTTTTCTGAGATATGGGTTCGGCAGATGAAGTTGCTTTCTGTTTTAGTTTTGACACATTGAAAAGAAAATTCAAAACTGTAATTATAACGTTACTGACAATTTATATCGTAAAGGAGTAGGAATGTTTGCTTATACACTAAAAATCAATTGTGACAAATTCATATGAACAAAGAAATAAAATATAAATAAGGATTAATTCGTTAGACTGAACGCTTACTTTCCTCCATCACTTGAGGATCGATTGGCTTATAAGCTTCTCATTCCTAGATTGACACGGCTAATTGCCTAATGCTCCTAATGCTGGATGTAATATAATTCTTGGTGCAGTTGTACTATTCATCATCGTTTTTTTTTATTTAATATAACTTGAAAAAAATAAATAAATAATAGATAGAAAAGACTTTAGATTCGGACACCTGGGTCGATGACAGTGTACTATAGCCATGATCCATCAAGTACTAACAACCAAATTAGCTTAACCAAAATGAACAAGCAAACAAAGAAAAGCGATGCCGAACGACTCGTGCGGGTGGCCCGCAGTGCCAATCATTGCTACCACCAGCATTGAACTGGGTTCCCTACTCGTGGCATATACTACACGTGTGTGTTATACGACAAGACTGGTGCTTACTTTTAATTAAAAGCTCAACGACCGGTTCTCTATAAAACATACTAATATTTCGAAAGAAAGGAGACACGAAAAACGAGCAATCGGAGCTAGTAGGCCTTCACAGGTAGGTGGCTGCGCCTGCCTGCTTTAGGATCAGAAGCTGTTTATTTCGCAGAAACCTCCAAGCTATTGTCACGCAGAAAGATATTGAGTATCCAACAAAACCTGCCGTTGGAAGAGGAACAGTAAAAATATTTTTAAAAAAATAAATATTGATAAATATTTACGTCCAAATATATATAAAAAAAAGAGATGACCAAAAGAGGGATCAGAATTTCTGTTCCTGAATCCCTTTTTTTTTTAATCCAAAGAGAAGATCTGTTCAAAAATAAAAGGCATGCCATGACAACAGACGTGTGTATGGATGAAAACAGTCAGGGCCGTGGTCAAACTTCTGAGTTTAGACCATGACCGAGGCTATCCATTTGCAGCCTTGACCTCAATCATTCTTTCACCTCTGACGATAAACCAAAAGAACAAAAGGTAAAAGGAAGGGAGATGAACATCATCACTTGTAAGCTTTTGGTTTATACAAATTAGAGATAGTAGAACCCAACTCGATGGATTTGAGTTAAATAATCAAACACTGTTTTTAGGAGACTCAAGAGTTCTGGTTGTATATAGTTATACTTGATTCCTTGAAGTGTTCAACCAAATATTTCAGGAACTTGAAATTTAGGTCGTGGAGTTACAGTTTTAGACTCTTGTTTATGATTGGCAATTATACGTAATTCCTGATAAAAATTAAGAAACTTCACTAAACCTATCAGTTACATCTCTAGATAGTTTGGTGGAAGCTTGCAATTAAGAAAATTTTGATGGTGGTTTCGTCTCGATGCTTTCAGTAACAATCACGGATTGCCTCGATCTTTCTCTTATTATCATTGTGAATGCTTTGAACTTTGCTATGACGTACGTTCTGTACATGATACATTGATAATAACAATTCCTTACAATAAAAGGAAACGGAAAAGGACGGGGAACCTACTCAAGTTTGCAGTCAATGATTGCTCACGCGCGGGTTACAGCAGAAAACGTGGTCGCACGATGCTCAATACTTTTTTTCCCCGGGACCGATTCATCATTCTCTTGCTCTCTCTCTCTCTATCTTCTCGCAATCTTTGACCAGCGCCTGCCCGAACCTTTCTTTCTGTAAATTAAAGCTGCGAATATTCTACTTTAAGTTGATACCAGATTAAATTTTAATACGATACTGCATTGATATCTGTTAATATTAAATATTATTTTAAGTAATTTTTTAAATTTATTAAATAGTTATTAAAATTTTTTAAATTTTATAAAATGGTCTATTGATATATTATACAGTTATATAATGTATATACTTTACAAGTTTATGTCAACTTTGTTTCTAAAAATTATAATAATAAATAATAATTACAATTAATAATTTAATATAAAATAACAATAATTTTTAAATATTTCACATATAAATAATAACTACAATTTATATGAAAAATGACAATTATCATAATACAAATATAAAAATAAGAATAATAAAAAGTATTTAAAATATTACAATAATATAATTTCATCATTTTAATAAATAATAATTAAATCAAAAAATCTAATAAAAAATAATAAATATCCTTAACTATTACAATTTCATCATGAAGAGGAAACAATCAAGTTAAGTTAAACCTGAAACAAAAATATTTACAATTATATCACATATATAAAATTTAACATAAACTGATAAACATCAAATATAAGTAAAATTAAAAAAAGAAGAAAAAATAATCTGGAACGAAATTCAATCGTCAACGGGAGGATACCCGCTATTACTGCACTGACTTCAATTATCATTTGGTATAAAATCCTCATCATTGAGAGGAGCTTCATCATCATTATCATTCAAATTTAATGCACCAAATGACATGTCAATATTTTCTCATCCAAGATTATCTTCTAAGTTATTGACATCTATCAAATTCGGTTCTTTAAAAACCCAATCTATTAAAAGATCGATGTTATCAATAGAAATTGGATCAATTGAACTACTTGTATTATTAAGACTCCTAGTAAGCAATAAAATTTAATTATTAGAAAATTATAAGAAATTATATCAAAATTAATAATGATAATAATATATCTTTCCCAATAATTTCCAACAATTTTCATTTCTAATAATTACAAAATATACATATAACAATTTTCATTTCCAACAATCATAAAATATTTATAAAATAATTTTCAATTCCAACAATTCTCATTTTCAACAATAACAAAACATTCGTATAATAATTTTCATTTCCAATAATTCCCAATAATTTCTATTTCCAATAATTACAAAATATTCATATAACAATTTTCATTCCCAACAATTCCGAACAATTCTCATTTCTAACAATTACAAAATATTCATAAAACAATTTTCAATTCCCAACAATTGTCATTTTCAACACAAAACATTCATATAACAATTTTCATTTCCAACAATCACAAAACATTCATAAAACAATTTCCATTTCCAACAATTCCCAACAATTGTCATTTCTAATAATTACAAAACATTCATATAACAATTTCTATTTCCAACAATTTCTATTTCCAACAATCACAAAATATTCATAAAATAATTTTCATTTCCAACAATCACAAAATATTCATATAACAATTCCCAATTCTAACAATTCTCAACAATTTCCACTTCTAACAATCACAAAACATTCATAAAATAATTTCCATTTTTAACGATTTCCAACAATTATCATTTTCAACAATCACAAAACATTCATATAACAATTTCCATTTCTAACAATTCAGAACAATTATCATTTCTAACAATCACAAAACATTCATAAAATAATTTCCATTTCTAACAATTTCCAATTTCCAACAATCATAAAACATTCATAAAATAATTTTCATTCCCATCAATTTCCAATAATTTCTATTTCCAACAATCACAAAATATTCATAAAACAATTTCCATTTCTATCAATTCTCATTTCCAACATTCACAAAACATTCATAAAACAATTTTCATTCTCAACAATCCCATTTCCAATAATCATAAAACATTTATAAAACAATTTCTATTTTCAACAATCACAAAACATTCATAAAATAATTTCCATTTTCAACAATTCCCAACAATTCTCATTTCTAGCAATTACAAAGCATTCATAAAATAATTTATATTCAGAATTTTCATTTCCAACAATTCCCATTTTCAACAATCACAAGACATTTATAAAACAATTTCTATTCCCAATAATTCCCATTTCTAAGAATCACAAATCGTTCATAAAATAATTTCCATTTCCAACAATTTTCAACAATTCTCGTTCCCAGCAATCATAACACATTCATAACACAATTTTCATTCCCAACAATTCCCAACAATTTTCATTTCTGGCAATCACAAAATATTCATAAAACAATTTCCATTTCCAACAATCACAAAACATTCATAAAACAATTTCCATTCCTAACAATCTCATTTTCAATAATCACAAAACATTCATAAAACAATTTCTATTTCTAACAATCACAAAACATTCATAAAACAATTTCCATTCTCAACAATTCCCAACAATTTCCATTTCCAATAATCACAAAACATTCATAAAATAATTTCCATTCACAATTTTCACTTCCAACAATTCTTATTTCCAACAATCACAAAACATTCATAAAACAATTTCCATTCCCAACAATTCTCATTTTCAACAATCACAAAATATTCATAAAATAATTTCCATTTCCAACAATCACAAAACGTTCATAAAACAATTTTCATTTCCAACAATTCTCATTTCCAACGATCACAAAAAATGGGATATAATTTAATATTTAGAAAATATAAGAAATTATATCGAAATTAAAAATGATAATAATGATAATAACATACATTTCCCGAAGCTTTAAATTGTATCGAACAAAAACCAGGTCATTCAACCTCTTATGCTCCAATCTATTCCTTTTTTTGAAGTAGATAAATTCAAATGTGCTTTAGTTTCTTTCACAGCTTGTTGCACTCACATATTGACTTAAAATTCGAATTGCAAACTTTTTAAATTCTGGAACACCATTTCCAAATTGATCCTCCCAAGAAAATGTAAGTTATAAGATGACAAAAGTAGCGTTATAAACAAAATAAAGTGATAATTAATTTTCAATAAATAAGAAAAAGGAAATAACTAATACTTGGAGAAAGTTTTCCTCTTTGTCGAATAGCAATCGGCATTCCAAAATTCCCATAAGACAACTTATAAAACTCCATTTATGAGCTTAACAGATATTGAATCGCGTCAATATTAACAATTGTTGTAATAGTTAAAAGTATTTTTCTATTAACTTCAGCTTGCTTACTAAGATCCAGTCTAAACTAAACACTAGGATTCAAAAATGCCCCAGCTGCAAACAATGGAGAAGAAAGTTGTCTTTTCTTTCTCTCATTAATGATTGAAAGATATGGTGTGTACAAAGAAGGCCTATTTTTCATATTGGTCTTGATTGCTTCCGTCATTTTCTCCATGGCATCAAAAATATAACCCATTGTTGACTTTTTTTCACTATCAACCAAGCAAAGCACCCTCACCAAAGGCTCACAAACTCGGATAAAAAATTGACATTGAGACTAAAAGTCTCTATCTTCTAGTATAATATTACAAACTTGCACTCCAACATTAGACCTACCATGCTGAGATGCAATCCACTTATCACTTGTAAATATTTGTCTTAACTCTTTCTTCATCGAAACAAAAGACTGAAGTGATAAGAAATTTGTTGTAAATCTTGTCACAACAGAACGATACAAATTCCTACCATTGGTAAATTCCTTTCTTATCAAATTCAATACCAATGCACGATTATAAATAAACTTTGCCACCTTTTTAGCATTCTGCATAGTCTCATCAATAACAAGAAAATACCTAGGATCTCCTATATTCTCCAGCATTAGGTCAATGCAATGTGCAATACAAGGAGTTCAAAAAAAAGAATTATACATATTCTACAACTTTTTTCCTGCTGCTTTATAAGCAGAATCATTGTCAGTAATAAATTGAACAATATTTTATGGCCCTACTTCGTTCACAACTTCATCAAATATCTCAAACAAAGTCTCATTAATTCTAATAAGGCCAGATGCATCAATAGATTTTTAAAATATAGAGTCATTTGTAGAATAAATCAAAAAATTTATAATAGGCTATTGTCTCCTATTTGTCCAACCATCATACATGATTAAATATCCATAAGGACCCCAATTCACTCTTCTTTCAGCCAAATAACTTCTAATTTCAGAAATAGAAGAACTTAAAAGTTTACCTCTTAAGTCATCAATTGAAAGAGCTTTATATCCCGGACCATAAGAGGCTATTGTATCCATCATAGGTTGATAATAATAAAATTGAGAAGTATTGAATGATGAATCTGTATCATACCACCATCTAGCTACCGTCATATCGATATTGTGAACCGCATCTCTTGATTGCATTGCACTACGAATTGAAGGTTGAGCTCCAGCAGTTATTCGTGGTGTAAAGAAACTAGTCACCAGCCTTCTTATCTTCCTCACATCAGGTTCAGATACTTCTTCTTGAGCCTGAGATGAAACATTATTAGTACCAGTACCACTACCACCTTCAACATTTCTATAATCACCACGGAAACTAGAAAACGAACT
>JANZXP010000194.1:25785064-25803064 GCA_027576715.1 Erythroxylum flavicans | reverse complement strand
AACATGATCCTCTGGCCCGTATACCCTGTCCCTACTCTATCTCATGGCATCTCAACCATCCCTTTTTGTGGGTGTACCCTGTCCCTATCCTATCCCATGGCATCTCAACCATCCATTTTTGTGGGTCCCACAAAAATGGATGGTTGAAATGCCATAAGACAAGGTAGGGATAGGATACACAGGCCAGAGAATCTGAGGGCCTGTTTAACTGCGGGTCAGCTTCGTCGCAACTTTTAAGTTGCTCGATTGCTGCAATCCTATCTGTAGCCGCAGTCCTTCTATAAGAATAAGAAATACGTCTTATTTGGGATTGTATTAGTTGTTAGCTAATTATATCACCAGTTTGCTAACAGTGAATAATATAACTAATTGGACTAGCAGATAACATCAGCTTTTTATTTAAAGATATTTGATAAAATTAACTATTTAATATTAGCTGTTTATGTGTAAAATAAATTATGAAGACATGACTTAAAAAAAAGAATTATAAGGACATGAATATTATATCTTAGTATTTCTTTGAATATTCTCATAAGAATTTAAATAGAGCAAAAGAAGTCAACACCATCATTTAAAGCAAAGGTTTATTATAATTTACGAATGATGTCTAACTGCCGTTAAACTAGAAGCAATATTATCGCGAATAGTTGTCATCTCTCGAATTCTCGGTTCGTCAATGTCTTCTTGTGTAGAGTTAACTTCAACATCTGAAAATACATCTAGACGTATAAATTCAAGATCTTGATTGATAATGTTAAAAGCCTGTTCGTCAATTGTGTTTTTTTTTAATATAGATATGTAATGCAAATGTTGCACAAATTATTCTATTTTGATCCATCGACAAATGCTTATTCAATTTTATGCTTACGTTTTAATTTGCTTTAGTCAATTAGTCAAAATTAAATACATTTAAAACTATTTGCCTACGTTTAAAATAAAAAATAATTATTTAAATTAATGTTAGAAACTAAACTGAAAAATGTACTAGTTAATGAGCATAAAAAATATTTTTAATTATATGAAAATGTAATCCCTTAATAAAATTAGTCTTATCTTATAATACCAAATCCAATAATACTTATTTTATGTAATTAAAAATGGAATAATTTTTAAAAAATAATGATACTGATATGAAATACAAAATTTTATCAAAGAAAACATTTCAACTTGGATTAATTTTTTAATAAACCAAAGTTTTTTTTACTTCGAGTAAATTGAATTAATACTTTATGTTTATCTGTCTCTATCTCTATTTGTAATAAGTTTTGAGCACAATTGTCTTTTTATCCCTTAATTTCTCAACTGCTGGAACAAAACGCTTCGAAAATAGCAAATTGGCTTCAATCTGTCAACCCAATCAGCTAATTACTAAACATAATTATCAACAATTTGACATGATCAAACAACCAAATACCTCTCCATTTGCCAAAAAATAGCTGATCAACCATTTACCAAACAAGGCCATCAACTAATATGCTGCTTTGTACTGAGCTCTGTGATTCAGTTCTACAAAGATCAAAACTCCTTCTGATAATCCTCCACTATTCCTATCTGCTTTAAATTGGTCAATTCACCTAGGGGGTTAAGGCTCGTAGGAGGCTCAAACCTCATGTGGTATTGCTCTGTAAATGTCACACAATCCATATCCGTCTCGTCTTGCTTCACCTTGTAAAACCACATATATACTTCTCCATTAAGATAGAATGTCCCCACCTCCACCTTCTTTAGACGTTCGCTGATTTTCAAAGAACTACTCACACCTATAGATACAAAGAAGAAAATTCTAATTTAGACTACCTAAGAATAGAAAATTCTAATTTAGACTACCTATGAACAGAAGTCTCTTCTTCTTGCCCAATACTCCTTTGCTCACTATAGGTGTGATTATTGCTCCTCACCTTATTGTTCTTATAGCGCCCCACTTAACTCCCACAAAATCCGCTCCGGCTACAAGTTCAAGGACTTTTCACCGGACTGCTGACAGTCCTCCACCATAGACAGCCTCTACTCGATATTTCTCATGAACAAATCCATTTGGGTTGATGTGTGTTTTTCGAGGATCTAGTCACAGTATGACTCAAAGAAAAATCATCTATTCCCTCGCTAGAGTTCTTCCCCTTTCTAGCTGACATGCTAGACGTCAACAATTTTTAATTTAAACTGTAACCCCCTTTTTATTCATCGCAATACCCTTTAAATAGGTTGAATATATGGAGTTTTCGGGAACTAAAACAGAATGAGAATCTGCTAACTTATTCTCTTACTAAAGATATGAAAATAATAAACTTCCTAAGTAAGATAACTAATTACTGCCAAAACTTACCAATTAAGTTCCTAACCCAATGTTACCATCGACTCCTGGCTGACCTCCATGTATATTTCTTTCCTAAAAACGCATCTTGAATATCATAAAACTTAGAATAAAACATAGACACGAAATTGGATTTTAACAACAAGCATCAAACTCACCATTTCGTTCTTGCTAGTTTGGTCAATACTTAGAAACCTTCAAGTATTCCTCGATGGTACTAAACTTTTGTCAGCATCCCATCTGCCTTCTTAAGGCATTTAAAGCAAAACTCTTCCCAGATTTAAAGTTAGAGCCATGATTTATGTGGTAGCACTTGGAATAAGTTGGGCCGTATCTCAGGTTTGTTTATCCAAAACAAGAAGCGACAACACTCAAAATTGTTAGATCAATCTACCAGATGTATCAAAAAGAAAATCCTCAAACGATAATGAATTACAAGATACCACTATTCAACAGATACTAACCTTTCACCTTGCTCAAATGTACGGCATCTACGCATGAATGAAGACTCTGGACGGAGATCTTTTGGCTATTACGTAACAGTTATGAAAGAGGGTAAAGGAGTCATAACATCTATCTCAGCAAATAGGGAATATCCTGGTTGACCAAGTTCTGCATTTGATGCTTTACAGTTGATCTTCTTGAAGACTACAGCATGTTCACATGGACAAAGGTAATAGCAATCTTCTCTCCCTTTTTCGTGCTAGTGCTTGTCTAGAAATTCTCAGGCGCATAGGAAGAAGAATTCCAAAGGAGATTAAGAGAAAAGAAACCCATAAGTGGCTGAAATATATTGCCATGTATGATGATATGATGAGAATGGTGAACACGAAGGCCAAAAAGATGGCCAAACTAACATCTGCTCTGCATGAAGTTAACAGCAGTCTCAGATGTAATCCAAATAACACAATTACACTAGAACGTTAACAAGTGCACCAACAGATTTATTCATAAACAAACATTAGCATTGAATCCTAAAGTATGCGCAACGTGTGGCAGTTGTTTAACAAGGTAAGGTTCATTCTTGAACTTATTATAGTCATCCAGGAAGAAACGAAATCTATATAGCAACATATCTTGTCAACCTGGCATCTACTCAAAACTTGTCCACCTTATATTGTACCTCCATATGATGATAGGTGTAAGTTGTACCCTCAGGTTCAGCAGCTTTTCTATGGATATCTGCCAATATCAACTTCTCCAACAAATTGACAAAATTTTCAAGGTGTCAATTGACACTTTCAGCTTGTAATCATAGACATGGAAAATACTGGGATAATAAATCCCAGATCCTAAACTAATAGAACTTATGACATTTATTTTCTGCTCCACAACTTTAAGGGATTGTTAATGAAATACTCAGGCCTGTATACACGAAATCCTCACTTTCTTTTTACATTAAGAGATGAAGTTCCAACTTAATTAGCATCAAGAAATTCATAGTCCAGACAAGAGCACATGCCAGCCTTATAGCACTTAGGAATCTTTACAAGAGGTAAAACTCGCTATACCGAGTACTTGCGATTCTTAGAGTTACAAAAAAGCAGAGAAGTGAAACAGAGGATTCATAAGCAAGCAACTTTGATTTAATTCTAAATGAATTGACCATGAAATATACTACTAACGGTCCAACATTAGAAACGTCTTGTAAAGAGTCCATGAGCTTCCAGTCTACAGTTACCATGAAGACTTTTCACATGAGCCTTCAATTTTAGATTCTTTGCGTTGAGTGGTTTCTACATCTATACTATGAATTTATATTAAACAAAGAATGGAATTAGAATACAGTTGTAAAGGATGCAACACAAGAGGAAGGGTAATGATAAAAGAGTATGAAGAATAATCAGGTAAAATGCAAAAGCTTGACAAAAGATGACGGTATCAACTAAACCCATTACTGCTTCTCATTGTGAATAAGATGATTTTAAATCAAGACCTAAGGTCAAAGTTATAAAAATGGGAATGACAGTGAGATGAAATATTTAAACGTGAACTAAGAACAAGAGATTACAATAGAACTTAAAGCTAAAGTTTGAAATAGAACAGACAGTTGGGACCAACAATAAAAACTGAAGCTAAACTTATATTGGTCAACCAACGTCAATTAGAAGCGGAAAATGGAACCTTTAAATTCAAACATGAAGTGCAAATGAATCAATTCATGCATCCTCGTTCCTACTCTTAAAACTCAAATCCAAGGTGCCAGAATAGGTAAAAAATAGAGAAGGTAAAACTTCTGCTCTGAATTCTATTGTCCTCAACTGCAAAGACTCTTCCAAGTTCCAATAAGACAAGTGGGGACAACTTCCCTGCTTCATACGGTACGATAACGCTAAGATCCCGTAAAATATTCCTTTATCCAACAAAAAGACTGACTTCACGTAAAGCAAAAACACCCACGAAAACTATTACAAGAAAACCACATAGAAAAAGGAAAAAAGGAGTTACACAGAGGTGTGCATATACCGGGAAGTGATGTGGGGCTTTGGGTAGAAGATTGTGAGAGCATTACACTTGTGGTGCGATGCGATCCGGTCGTCCCCTAGCTTCTCGATCAGTTTCAGTTGTTCCACAAGTTTAGACCTTGTTATCATTTATTCACTATCAAAAATTCACCTTTTCTTCTGTCGTTTTTCTCTTTTCTCCTTCCTTCTCTCCGTAACCTTCAGGCACTGAAATGGGCTCCCTTTGTCTCCAACTCACACTAAGCTTTAATCTTGAGATCGACCCAAGTGAATGATTGAATGATATTTCAACTTTTCACCGCGAAAGAGTCGAGACAGCGAAGCAACAGTGAAACCTCGCTAGCTCGTCGCCATTGGAAAACTTCATTTTCTTTTCGTTTTCAGAGCATTTTATAAATGTTGATTTCTTGCATTTTTTTACGTCGATATTAGGTCACTTTAATTAGAGACTGTAGAAGTTGGGGATTCCAATTTATCTTGTTTTCTGGTGAATTTTGAAACTTAGTTCTGTTACCTAATAAGTTCTCATGTATCTGATTGAAATTTATGTTTTAACTTTATCCAACATATATGGAACTTCGATAGTACAGTACCCGCTAAATATTATTATGCGTTGGACTTGGAACCAAAAATTGTAAACTTCTTTATGTATTGTAGGACATCAGAAAGCGAAATGTAACTTATGAATTTGATTCATTTTCTCGACGGCACAATCCAAGAAATAAAACTTAGCACGAGATATAATAGATGATCGCATCAAATGAATAAAAGACCAAATCATTTGGGGGAGCAGATATGCTGCTCTCGAATTGCTGTACCCTGCTGTGCTTTTAAAATCCTAACCATCCAACTTATTATAATAGATGATTGAAATTTATTCAAGCACAGACTAATTCGAGAACAACAAACCGATCAGGATCTGAATTCATTGAAACTGTAATGGTTTTAACATTTGGGTTTAGTTTTGATGTCCGTACTGACCGACAAGCACGCAAAGTTCGTTAATGGCATGGCAGGTCTCACGCTAAGGCGAAGAAAAAGAGAAATTTAGACAAGGGAATTAATTGATACATGAAAACCAAGTAAGAAATGGCAAGCAGAGAGAGGGATTTAGAGCGTTTAATACCAATCCAAGTTAAGCAAAATCCAGAGAACGTTAATGGAGGCTCAAATTCGTCCTCGGAGTCGGTCACTCCTGTTCTTTCTTCTTCTCATCACGCCTCCGGAAAAGAGGTTCAGTTTCTCTCTTGATTCAATTTCTAATCCCTATTCCCTGCTTTGATTCTGTGTTCTGGGATTTGTCTGCATTACGAAAAGAACCATTGTATGCGTGATTTAGAAAATTTTGATTACTCTCTTCTTTTATGTTTGTTGATTCTTGCGATTGTGGAGACTCATTTGAGAATGATATTGATTCTTTTCTGTTATATGTTGGATAAGATTCATTAAAAGGTTGGACAAAAGTTTTATTGACAAGAACAAACAAATGACAGGGAATTCCTTGGAATCTCGATTCAGTTTTATTTTGTTTGTCGTCTAAGATAATCGGCTTTTGGTGCAGGCGTTCTACAAAGTTATCCGTAGCTGGGCTTGGAAAAAGTTTATGTCAGGATGGTTAGCTTTTCTGCTTTATTATGTTCCTTATTTGACTCAAATTCATATACTACATATTTTCTTCTAATTTATGTTTTGCAGCGTCATTCTACTTCCTATAGCCATCACATTCTGCACTACCTGGTGGTTTATACATTTTATGGATGGATTCTTCTCTCCCATCTATGCCCATCTTGGAATCAACATATTTGGTTTGTACTTTCTACCTTTGGTCACATAAGTTTCTTCTGATTTAGTCAGTTGTTAAAATAATCATTGTGATTATTGGAAACACTAGGCAGAGTACATGACTACGTAGTTTGAATTTGAGATAGGCTTCTAGTGATTAATCGTGAATAATAGCAGCATTTGGATGATCATTTGCCAAGTTATCTTCCAGAATCAACACCTATCACATACCCCCCCAACATTTCATTTTCTTGTTCAGTTAGATAGGTCTCTCGTGTACATAATATTATCATAATGAAGTAATGGGATCGAGGTTGAGCGAAAGATTTTCTTCTTTCTTTTCTCTAAGCGTTTTGACCTACTAAAAGACTGCCTTAATTTACCAATGGCAGCTCTAATGAGGCATCGCTTTCATTTGACACCTAGAGCAAAGAAATTATTCCCAAGGGTCCCTTTTGGGCTATTATAGTAAAATGTTAGTTGAGGGTAAAGATTTATCACAGCCCTAAACAGAATCTGCAAGAACAATCAGAAATAATTGTTTTCTTATAAGAAAGTTGTCGCCGTGCAAGCTCATGAATTCATCTTCATCCTAGAACCTGCTATTTAAGAGGAGCATGGTTGGTACTAGTTAAGACCCGTTGCTATTGTATAATATTTCGTTAACTGATGTGCAGGTCTTGGATTCTTGACTTCCATTACCTTCATCTTCCTGGTTGGCGTGTTCATGTCATCATGGTTAGGAGCTTCTGTTCTTAGTTTGGGAGAGTGGGCTATTAAGAAAATGCCTCTAATCAGCTATATTTACTCGGCTTCCAAACAAATAAGTGCAGCGATATCACCAGGTGAGTGTAATTATCTTTTTATCTTAGTGACTGAAAGGACTAGACTTTGAAGTCAAGTTTCTGGTACAGATCAGAATTCTAACGCCTTCAAGGAAGTGGCCATCATAAGGCATCCACGTAATGGGGAATATGCATTTGGGTTCATCACATCTTCTGTTATTCTTCGAGGAAGTATGGGTGCAGAGGACCTATGTTGTGTTTATGTGCCAACAAACCACCTTTATCTTGGGGACGTTTTCCTTTTGAGCACAAAAGATATACTGCGGCCTAATCTCTCAGTTAGAGAGGGAATTGGTGAGTATGTCTTGAGTGTTTGTTTCTTTAGGACTATCTCTGCTAAAATGTTTGTTGTGATGCAGAAATTGTAATCTCAGGAGGCATGTCAATTCCTCAAATGCTGACCACCATTGATTTACCTCCTATTCATCATCATCCTACTGGACTTGGTAAATTCACAGTGCCAAGAGTATAGTTGTTTGCATCATGATCCCCTCATTTGGAGATGTTGGGTGTATAGTGCTATATGGAGAGTACTTTTCCCGTTCAATCATGGCTAGGATTCAGGATAGTTAACTAGAAAAAGATTCTAATTTTAGCAAAAGTTGAATCTATCAGACTCCTTAGGGATGGTATTTGATTGTGATGAACGAATAATTGGAATGTAGTCACTATGAACAAAGTCAAGCTCATAATTGTGCAAAACAAAGCTATTCATTGCACCCAAAAGAGCAGCTCTGTTTTGGTTTTTGTTCTATTCCAATCTTTATGAAATTTGTGGGAAAATAATATATCAGGCTAAAGCATGAATGACAAGGGGACTTGTATAAATTTGTTCTAACTAAAGAATACTCGAGAAGAAAGGAAGACCGAGAGACAGAGAAGAGAATTTAGACCAAAAGAAGAAATCAATTATATTATTACTTTAGAGAGGCAGTTGTCACACAACAGTTGCAGATAATCGCAAGGGAAGGATTGCTAAGCGTTTAACATCTGGACTACTAAACAAAGCAACAAAGGATATGTTTCTATATTATCATTTTTCAGCTTAACTATTAACTCAAATGGTGAGTTTGAATTAATCAATTTTTTGTTGAATTAAGGAAAGTTATAATCGATATTTTAATGATAACAAAATATAAATACTATTAATGAGTTTAATGTTATTGATGAGAAGGTATATGAGAACAAAGTATTATCGTATCGAAAGATTATAAAAGAAAAGACGAAGTTTGCAATCTTTAATATCATAATTAAGTCAAGAAGAAGATCAAGATACATCGAGATTATTTTATGTATTACTTATTGTAAGCTCATCTTGTTTGTTTTTGATAGTCTAAAAGGCTTCATATGCATAATTTTTCCACTTCACTTTATCACACGAGTCTTTTCGTTCACTGAGAGAAACTAAAACTTTTTCTTTTAATATAAAAACCTTTTAATCTTTCAAATAAAGTTTGGGAAATATTTTGAAATTTTTAATTCATAATTACATTTTTCAAATTGAGTTTGAGTATTTGAAGGTGTTAAAATTATGCTTTTGGGGTGATTGGTCAATTTATATATGTTAGTGGTCGACTAATATATGTTAAAGTTGTTAAATTTGAAGTATCAAGAGTTTATTATGATATTGGTTGATGTATTGGTCAACCAATGTTCTATATTTGTTGACCAATATACCTATTAGTCAACCAGTATTCTAACGGCTAGTGAATCTAAAGCTTTCACATACTAGTTGACCAATATGCTTACTGGTCAATTAATGGTTCGTATATAGCCGTTGTAACGGCAAGTTCTTAGCTCTAATGACTAGGAATTGTCCCAAAATACTATAAATAGGTGTTTTGTTGTTGATTTTATTATTAAGAAGTATTTGAGTATCTTTTATACATATTTATATATATTTTTCAATCATTTGAGCATTCATTGTCATATTTTAAGTGTTTGAGCCTTTTTGTGATTATCAAAATATCCAAGCGAGTAAGTTTGAGTTGTAACCTATTTTTAGGGTTTGTTATCATTATATTAGGAGTACCTAAAGTGGTTTGAGGTTTTTCTTTATTTTGAAGAAAGATTGAAAAGAAGTTTTCTCTTTGCCAAAATGAAAGATTATACAAAAGTCATTCTTCGCCTTAAAAGAAGAATTGTAGTGAAAATTCAAGATGAGTCTTGAAAGTGGACATAGGCAAAGAATGTTTATCAAAGCACTATAAATCGATTTGCATTTCTCTTCCCTTGCTCTTTACTTTATTGTTTACGAACATAATTAAATTCCTTTACTTTTATTTCATTCCTGCATTTGTGATAATTTGTAGGCATTATTTTTATAAGTTAGTATCCTTTAATAAAAATCTTGAATTCACCCTATTCACCCCCCTTCTTGGTTCCAGTAGGAAATCATTAGTGGTATTAGGACGGGTCTATAGGGTTAGTATTTCAAACAAAGTCCTAGAGCAAAGATTATAATGACTTATAAGCATCTTCATCATCTTTTAATCAAAAGGTCAAAACATTAGGAGAGCCCCTTTTATGATCAAAATGACTATCTTTTATTTGAAAATAAGAATGAAAATTTTCTTGATGACTGAAAATGTCAATATATGGGGAATAAAAGAATGAAAATTTTCTTGATGTCTAAAAATGTCAATATATGGACAATTATCTTAGGTGGTTCGTACAATTTTTATTAAAACTATAAATGATAGAAAAGTTCATACGTTAAAAGAGCAATAGGATCCTCAAAACAAAAAATTAATCTTTTTGAATAATAAAGTCATCTATATTTTATTTTGTGCATTAGGAAGAAATAAATTCAATAGAGTCTTTATGTGTGAAACAACTAATGAAATTTGACATACTTTAAAAGTTGCTCGTGAAGGAACAAATCAAGTTTAGGAAAGCCTCAAAGGAAGAATCAAGTGAAAAGGAAGAGACGTCATTTAGTGAAAGTGACGAAGAAGATATTGCATTAATTACTCAAAAATTCAAGAAATTCTCAAAGAAGAATTCCTCAAAAAGAAACAACTATAATGGTAGTAAGATAGATTTAGAACACAAATAAAATAACGTTATTTGCTTTGACAGTAGGAATCTCGAACATGTAAAGTCTTAGTGTCATCTTACAAAAGAAAATGACAACTTTAAAAGAAATGAAAAGAAGGAAAAGAAGGAACAATCAAAAAAAGAAGACACTTAAAGTCTCCACTTAGGATGACACAAGTGACTTCAAAAGTGAGCATTCGAAAGGAGATGTAGCTCACATATTACAAAAGATAGATTTAGAACGCAAATCAAATAACATTATTTGCTTTGACCGCAGGAATCTCGAACATGTAAAGTCTCAGTGTCATCTTACAAAAGAAAATGACAACTTTAAAAGAAATGAAAAGAAGGAAAAAGGACAAAAGAAGACACTTAAAGCCTCTACTTAAGGTGACACAAGTGACTTCAAAAGTGAGCATTCAGAAGGAGATGTAGCTCGCATATTCTTTAATGGAAAAAATTATGAAGGGCCACTCTCTAACTTTAAATCATATGATAATAATAGTGACATTGATATGAAGTATGATGAACTTATTAAGAGTCTTGAAATTATAAGCACAAAAAAAGAAAAAGCGATACTCCAAACTTAAAAAAGTTCAAAAGAACCTAGATATATGAATGGGCGAAAAATGAAAAGATAAAGAGTGAATTGCGTAACATCAAGACTTCTAACGGTGTAGCCATAGTGAGTAAATCTAAGTTAGATGCTTTAAAGCATAAGAATGAAAATTTGAAGAAGGAAGTTAATTCTCTTAAGGACTCATTGTCCAAGTTCACAAAAGGAAGTGAGAAACTAGAAATATGTTAGGAGCTAAAAAGAGTACTAATAATAGGCATGGAATTAGATATAGCCACGGAAATGCTTCCAACACCTATAACACTTTTGTTAAAGGAAAGCATTTACATAGTGAAAAACCAATTCCTAGGATAATAAATGAACATGGAGCATCCACATCTAAGCACACTAATGACATATCCACTAGTTCACACATCAAGAGCAAATCTCATGCCTTCATGTATCATTCTCAATATAGAACTAGAATTCATCACTCCTAAGGAAAGAATAGGCATAACTTCTATATAAAAACGTATGATAACATATAATCTCATTTATACAATATTAGGCCTTACACCAAACTTAACTTTATAATACATGTTTATACTCCACACAAGAATCACTACAATGAAAGAAACATGTCTCTTAGCACACAAGAATCACTACAATGAAAGAAACATGTCTCTTACATACAATATTGCTATCACTTTTCATTTTCCAAAGAATTCAAATCACTTATATAAAGAAGAAGTTTCCATAACTTGTATGCACATAGAAGAGCAAATAATGCATTCATGCATCAAAATCATAAGGGTCATCATCATACTATCAAATCATATGACATGTTATGTGGTAAATATGAGCACATTGACAAATTATGCTTTTTAAAACAAAGGATAGAATAAACCCTCAAGCAAGTGTGTTGAAAAGAAGAAAGAACCTAATAGCTAAAGAACCAAGCTTATTTGGTTCCAAAAACACATTTATTACTATGGTTGTAAGGCTATAAAAAAAGAAAGAGCAAATAGTATTTAGTAAAGATGGTAGTTATTGAATTGAATATTATTAAAGAGTTTATGCATTTTCTCATGATGAACCTAACTTTTTTGCTTCCAAGAAATTCTAAAAGATGTTATAAGATGTGGAGAATTTAGTCCTCAAAGATTTTTCAAAAGAGACAATTGTTAAACGAAGTGAGAGGGATGAGAAGGATAGGAAGCCTCTAATAGATTGTAAACTCAAAAAGAATCTTAATTCAAATATCTCATAAGCAATGTTCAGTATAAAGTAATTATTAGTTCATAATTTAGAAATATGTGACAACTTACTTTTATATGTCAATTTGAGTCTAAATCCTTAGTGATTAATATTTGGCTTTGAATTATGAATAAAGTGTTTAATAATTATTTTTAAAGTATAAACCTTAGTACCTAAAATTAGAGACTATATACAAAATAAGATTATTTAGATAGAATTTATATTAATTGGATAATAATTTTTCTAAATCATTAAATAAGGATACGATTTTGTTTAATTAGAAGAGAAATTCTATATGATAAAGATCCCCTTTCATTTTCTTTATTAATTATGTGTTTTGAGGTTGTTTTGTAATGTTTCAAAACACACTTGTAGACCAATATATTAGGTTGGTCGACCGGTGTACTAAAAAATGATATTTTTACCCTTTTGAGAGTTTATTTATAGTTTAGTTGCCCAAATAGCTATGTTGGTCAACTAGTATCCTTCAATGGTTGACCAATATTCCTAATTCTATGACCTTTTTCTTTTCTGAGAGTTTGCTCCCTATCGAATAGTTACACAACTAGTCACATTGGTTGACGAATGTTTCTAAATTTGAGATTGCTTTTCTTTCTTAGGAGTTTAAGGAAAGTTTGGTTGCTTATAATGATCGACCAAACATACTCATTGTCGACCAATATCACTTATTGGTCAACCAATATCATTTGATCCCTCAAATATTTTTATTCCAGTGAGTTTGTGGAAACATTGGTCACCACCTTTGGTCAACCAACAATATACGTTGGTTGACCAATATCTTCTAATATTTGACCAATAAGTCAATTTTTAAAAACCAATAAGTCTCCCTCTTTCTTTTTCACTATATCTCTAATAGGCTTCCCCTTCTCTATATAAAATAGATTTTATAATCCCACCTCCATAATTATTTTCAAACTTTAGATAACATTCTATCTGACCCCTTCTTCCTCATAAACATCTCATCCCTTTAGTTTTGAAGATGGAAGAATGCTCGTTCTAGAGTGCCACTTCTCCCTGGTGCCAACCTCATCTCTTTGACGAGATCCTAATGCTCCCTCCAAATTAGTCCTCTCATATCTTTAAAACGCTCGCCCATCAACATGCAACATACATTCATCTTTCTACTCTAATGGCAAACCCTAATCTCATCACATTTGGGGATTTTCCTAATTTCACATTTTGTATTCAATTAATTATTCCTTTAACTAGTAATCACTCTTGCCAATATGAGTATACATGTCCATTCATTTAATTTCATGCATTATCCTTTCAATTGCATCAATTTGTCATCTAGGGCGAATTAAGGTTTCATAATTGGGAATTGCCTCTTCATAGAAATCTTAGATAATTTTTAAATATTGGAGTTTTATTAGTTCAATTAAAGATAGATTAAAGCCTTTTCAACTATGAATTGCACTAAATTATGTTCAATTTTGTCATAATTGAAAATTTTGGTCATTTTGCCTAAATGACATATGGGAATTTCTTATTTATGTATTAAATTTCAAATTTAAAGATTCATTAGTTCAATTAAAGATTGATTTAAGGTTTTTAGATTGTGAATTGCATTAAATTATGTATAATTTGACCGAATTAGATTCTTATGATTTTATCTAAATGTTATTAGGGAAGTAGAGGTTTAGGATTTTATGTTTTTGATGACTTTTTGATCCAATTATAGACATCTTTTATGTAATTCATTTAACTTGATTCTTTTATGATTTGATGGAGTTCTTTTTTTTGGTGTCTTAAAGGAATTGTCTTATGAATAATTCTCGAGGTAAAAGGGTCAATTTTGACCCTAACGTTTACATCCTCTAACAAATTTAACATTTTAGAGAGAACAAATTAAACGCTAACATTTGGAAAACATTTAAATATAACCCTAAAATCACGGAGAAACTGACGACTATATGATGCCGTCAACTTTTTGCTAGGTCATTGTTTATTACATTGGCAGGTCCTACTCCACCATGTTAGATTCACGTGGCATTGTGGGATCCATTTTCTTAAAATAAAAACCAATAATTTTACCTATAAGACCTACTATAATTAATTAACCTTAATAAAATAACTTAACTTAAACAAATAACCTATTAACTTAACTAATAACTAAACTAATTAATTAACCTAACAAAACAAATTTCCTCTGTCTAGAATCCTTAATTTATTCTTAATCTTCACTGTCTGAAATCCCTCATTCACCATTTGGAATCCTTTTCATTCTCAATCTTCACTGTCTGGAATCCCTCATTCATTGGTTTTTCTTTGTGCATGGAATCCCTCAATTTCCTTCATTTTTCGGTTTGTCTTTGTGCGTGGAATCCCTCAGTCACCCTTATTTGCTTATCACTGTTGTATCCCTCATTCGCCTCCCTTCAGCACTGTTGCCCTTCATTATTGTGACAATCTGTGGTAATGCAATTTGTTTTGCTTTTTTTTACTCATGCTTTGTTTGTTTATCAAATTTTTTGAAATGGATGTCTTGAAATGGAGGAATGAAATGTATGCTTCATTCTCAACGACTTTGACTTGCTCCTAATTCAAATTCCCCATTACAATTTTTAAGAATTCAATTTCTTAATTCCAACTTAGGAGAAAATCATTAATTAACTGAAATTTTGTTGTATCTTGATGTTACGTGCATCAAGTTTATAATGTTTGGTCATTAGGAATGGTTCTTTAAAACTTTGCTTGAAGATACGTAGTTGTTATAACTTTCTTCTGACATCAACTTTAGCTGAGATATCTATAGTTCTGATTAATTGCGTGATATCTACTTAATTGTTAATACATTTAATTATTGACACTTAGTGATTAATTCTTTAAAATGCCTAAGACACTCACTTTAGTTCATTTTTGATCTTAGGTACAATTTGCATGCATAATAGCTAAAGTGAGCCGAAAGCATACTTATTGAGCCATCTTCTTAAGATTCACAGTTAATTGGCTTCATGGAGTAAGAAGGAGAAGGATTAGAATGAAGAGGAGACAAGAAAATACCAAAAGGAATGAAGATATGCAAAGTCATGGCTATGGAAGGTGTCATGGCCGTGAGACCTTATCACGCCCATGACAAGACAATGTCACGCCTATGACAAAATTGTTATGGGCATGACACTCCATGACACATACTCAAAGGAGTAACACACCAAGTCACACTCGTGAACTTGCCACCTGTACCTCCTATAACCTAGTTTTTTACTATAAAAGCATTGTTTTGTGATGGTGGAAAAGGGGGTCTCAAACAGACATGATTTTCTTCATTCATTCTTCGATTTTTGACATCTCTAAATGGGATTCATGGCTCTTTCCTGGAGATTGATGGAGAAGATGGAGGTCTAACCTTCCCAACGTCGAGGAGCACATTTAAGCATATCGTCTTTCTGTCATTTTCTTTCCCTCTTTTTTGATTGTTTACGTTATCTTGTGTTTATTAATTGGGTATTATGTAAGAATGATCTTTATGTTCTATTGGATTGTTTTTATGAGAACCCACCCATTGCTAGAACTTTGAATATGATATATAATAGTAAAATTTGAATTTGTTTGTGTCAACTAATGGTATTATATCATTAAGGATAACGTAACTAGGTTAAACAATGTGAACTTGTGTGATTATTGCTTATATTGGTCTATTTTTCTCACTCATAAGATAGTTATCCAATTAAACTTAGAGAGCTCTAGATTATCCAATAGTTAGGGATAATTAATGTACTCTTCTTGATTAACTACGACCTAAGGAAGAAATAAGATTAACAGAGTTTCTTCTTAGTTCACGATCAATAGTCTAAAGAGAGGTGGGAATATGATAATGCGATGACGTATGTTAAATTATGCGTAGGCCTAGATTAAACTGAAGAATCAAATTTCAAACCATTCATCAATTTTATCACTTTGTTGCTATTTAATTTGAGTTGCTTTTATATATTTATTTTTACTTTGTTTTCTAATTTGCATTGAACCAAAGCCCCCTATTTTAAACATATGTATAATTTAGGAAAGTAATTGGATTTAATCTGTGTGGGATCAACCTAGACTCACCACTACTATAGTTATAGGTCTAATTATTTTGTGTAGTGTCACGACGCACTACGTCATTGCATCTTTTGTAAGGATGTTTAACTTGTTCCAAGTGTTAAGATACTTTGTCATCTTTCTATAGTTCTCTTTGACTATCATTGAAAAGATACTATAGTCATAATAAATCTTCTAATTTTTTCTACTTCTGGTTGAATTCAAGTTGTTTACATATAGATGAATTCAAATGTTTCAACCAAAGAGTGTTCTTAGTTCGAGTTTGGTTGATCAAAGGTCATTAGTAGCATTAACATATGTTGAAAAATTGCAAAATCTTGGATCAAATCCAGTTTATATAGATGTTTCTCGTATGTAAAAGCTTTATTTCTACCAATTACAATTAACTGATATAAACTAGTTTTGGTTTTGTGGATTCTTATGTATAATTATTTCAAAAGGAAAGAGCATTAGAATTATTGCATATTATGAATGACAAGTATTGAAACTGATAGCTATTTTGGATGCAAATACTACGCTTCCCATATTTATAAGACTGGAGCTGGTATACATGAGAAGAAGTGGTTGATGGTAGGCATGATTTAGCTCCAAGAAACTTAGACAACTTATATTACTCAATCCTCTGTTTTTCTTCGTTGTTTTCTAAAACTGGTTTCCTTTGATTCTCTGTGTTAACTCTCTATATAATCTATTCCTAGGTCAAATATTGACAGAAGAATTAATAGTTGTTTTCTTCTTTTATCGTCAAATTTCTAAAAGATCTTTTTGCATGACATATTTTTTTGTATATATTCTTTTCTACTTTTGGTAGGTATATTAATGAACATATATGACTCTTTAATTGGTGGGTGTCATATTAAAGTGACTTGTGTGATGCTATGTTGGAAAAGTTAGGACATTTAGGATTTATGTTCAATACCTAGCAAATGTTATCTTATATTTGGCATTGATGTTATCTTTGTAGGTAAATTTACATTGTGATTTTCTTTAGTATGTGGATGGAATCATCATCATCATCAACTAATACAATAGTAAGTTTACATGTAGGTAATGTGGTTTGCTATTGTTGGCTAAAACACATAAAAGACTTTATGGACTGATCATAATCCTGGCTTGAGATTTTATGGATGCCGTAATTACCCGGTGAGAATTTATTATTATTTGATTACAAAATTGTGTTTAAGGTTTAGTTAATGAAATTAAATGTTTTAGGTTGGGAAATGCAACTTTTTCAAATGGTACAATGAAAAATTTACCGAGAGAATCATTTAAGTGATTCAAAAATTATAGAAAGAATTATTAATGTTAAAGAAGGAGGTTGAAATAAGCACAACTAAAGAGTTTGAAAAATAAATGAAGCTTTTGAAGGAGGACATAAATTTATCGAGAAAAGAGAAAAAAAGAATTAAGTTTATGTTAATGAACATTGTAATAGGATTTGTTATAGTTTTAGAAGTACTTACATTACGGGGATATTGTACTGAATTTCAACAATGTAATGGTTAATATTAATTTCAACTATATTAAAAAATTTTGGTTTTGAAATTTATATATGAATTTTTTAATGAATAAAAAAGAATACAACTATATAAAACCAATAGACAATGAATAATTCACTCCTTGCATATCTTGTAAAAAATGACCCTTTTGCCAAAGAGAAAGACATATTCACAAAAACAAGATCTA
>JANZXP010000194.1:25757764-25770229 GCA_027576715.1 Erythroxylum flavicans | reverse complement strand
AGGCAAGTATGGGTGATGACTACGGGTAATAAGTATGCGACAGTGGTGTATCGGAGGAGAGACGATAAAACGATAATGGTTAAGGTGTTCTCTTTGGGAGATAACCTCACGTATTAAGTTACGCTGCATGCGAGTTGGACTTCAAAAACGGGGTCCAACAACTAGAGTCACATAGAGGATCTTGGAAGACTTGTAGGTGGATGTACTACAAAACTTTATTTTGTTTTTGGTTATCGCATGTACACATAAAGAAGT
Source organism: Erythroxylum flavicans (assembly GCA_027576715.1). NCBI lineage: Eukaryota > Viridiplantae > Streptophyta > Magnoliopsida > Malpighiales > Erythroxylaceae > Erythroxylum > Erythroxylum flavicans. Next base: position 25,769,974 of record JANZXP010000194.1, on the reverse strand, counting down.
GAAGGATCTTACAAAATTTTATTGTGAATTATATATGAAAGTTATGTATGAAATTTGGTTTAGATGAGTTGAAATGTATTGGAGGATAGGTAAATTACTTTGTCAAGAAGTTTGACATGGAGATGGATAGTTGAGTAACATGCATAAGAACTATATTAAAGTTTCTTGCAGGAGGTTTGAAGCAAATATAGAGGAAACTTTTTCGAAATTTTTGTAAAGTGAATAGTAATTGCTAGAATAATGATGTTTTGAATAGAAAATTTTGAAACTTGACATTTTAGACTTTTAAGAATATTGTAACACTCGATATTCCGATTCCATTGTCGGGTATAAGGTGTTAAATAAAGAGTAAGACACAATGTTTTCACTTTTAATCTCCACTTTTAATCTAGAATAAACGTGATAATAAATTGTTAATTACTTAACTACCTTGTACTAATTAAAATATAAAAACTCAACTAATGCAAATTAGCTCTATCAAGGTATCATAGCAACAGGTTTCTTTGGCAAATGGTCAATTACAAGGTTAAAATAAATAGTATATTACAAAAATCAGCACTTTGTTAGTATTTAAAAAAATCAAAAGAGCTAAAAGAGGCTACTAAGTAGTAAAATAATATGACATTTGCTAAAATTAGAAAACCTCTTCCATTAATCAAGACATTTAGTTTAGTTATTCAATATAAATGATAACTTAATAACAATAACGTAAGGACTGAATTTAAAGAAGAACACAACAAGGTAATCAAAAGCAAATTCAAATCATAAAGAGTAAGACACAATGTTTCCACTCTTAATCTAGAATAAAAAATGATGATAAATTGTTAATTACTTAACTAGTTTGTACCAATTAAAAAATAAAAACTGAACTACTACAAATTAGCTCTATTAAGGTATCATAGTAACAAGTCTCTTTGCTAAATGGTCACTTATAAGGTTAAAATATTTACTTTAGTTATTCAGTATGAAAGACAACTTATTGACTATAAGTTGAGAACTAAATTTAAAGAAGAAAATAATATGGCAAGAGTAAATTATAGCAGACAAAAAGTGAGAGGGTACTAACATTTTAGGATAAAGGAGGCAACAAGCTAATGCTTATTCATCATGGCTTAATAAGACATACTATTGATATGTGATATAAGAAGCATAGTTTTCCTTCAAATTTCAATTTAAACAAAGATAGATAGATATTAGGAATGTAAATCAAACAAGTTATTCAATTTTTAGTGAACCAAAATCCTATGATGAAGTGTTAAAAGTTGAATATGATATAAACATAAAGTCTTCCAAGGTTTTCTTTAAACAAGGAAAAATAAATGCAACTTATTTTTGATGTAGTCTAAATTTGGAGCTATGTGGTTTGCGCCTAGGATTGAGAAAATTTTACTTTTAAAATTGAAAAACCCAAGCTATAAGTGAGGCAAAGGATAAAGGAACTAAAGTAGTCTTTGCAGATCACTCCACACCAACAGGGACTACCATTGTACCCACATGTACATTCAATAAATAAAAGGATGAAAAGGATGTTGGAGCACATAGGAGGCAACCTAAAACACATGTCCATATATGGGATTGCCTCCCATGTATAACCCAAAAAAAGAAAGCATCCAAAACACACGACATATTCAAATAAACAAAGTAGATACAATAAACTTAAGATGGGATCACATGAGAGGCAACCTAAAACACATATGTTCCTAGATAGGATTGCCTCCCATGTGTAGCCTACAAGAAGAAAGCATCCAAAACGTACAACATAGTCTAACAAACAAATTAGATAGGCAATAATAAACTGAAGACACTATAATTCTTTACTAGATTAAACTCAACATATTGTCAAGTTAAAAATGGTAAAGATTTTGTAGGGTGATTGGTGACGACTTCATAGGACGATTAGTGATGACTTCATAGGGCGATTGATGACAACTTCACAAGGCGATTGGTGACAACTTCACCGGTGACCAATAACTGTTGCTATAGGGCGATTAGAGAACGTGATGAAGGAGGGCGATCGGTGAAAATAAGGAATTTTTACTTTGTTAGGAATTTTAACTTCGTTAGTGAAAATTAGGACTTAATAGTTAAATTAATTTGTAACTTTGTCGTAGTTACTAATTTTAATTATTTAACTTAATAAGTTAACAGGTTAATTAATTTTTAGGTTAATAAAAGTTAAGGTTAACTTATCCGTCAACTTAACAGGTTAATTAGTTAAGTTAATTTGTTAAGTTAACTAAAATTAGGGTTAATTAATTATAGTGGGTCCTACAGGTAAAATTATTAAATTTTATTTTTAAAAAGCGGGTCCCATAATGCAACGTGGATCTAACGTGGCAGTGTAAAACTCACGTAATAAAATAATATCAACATCTACTAGGTCATCGCTGATTTGGTAGAAAACTGACGGTGTCATATAACTGTCAGACCTGATAAAAAACTAATGACATCACATAGCTGTCAGTTTCTCCATTATTTTATGGTTATTTTTAAATATTTTCCAAAATTTAGGGTTTTATTTATTCTTTCTGAAATGTTAGGGTTAAATTTGACGGAGGATGTAAATGTTATAGTCAAAAGTGACCTTTTTGCCTAATTCTTGATTACATTTACTTCAAATTATTTGCAATTTCAACTTCCATTTTACATTCTTTATGCCTCTCCTCTTGACATTAGTTACTCGTGCCATGTAATGATAGATAAATAATTAAGGTTTATGGAATTGAGATTATAGAAGTATTATTTTTCTTTTATAGGGGATCCTTTATACCTAATCTTTATTCTATTTCTGGATATTTCCCTTTTTCCTTAATCTTATCACCCACCCTTACTTTTATGGTAAGAACTAGAAAAAACCCTAATCCTACAACTAAGGCTCTCATATATGGTAGAGCTACTTGCACACCCTCCTTATCCCATACCTCCCCCTTATAAGGATTAGTACCTTAATATTGATTCTCCTTAATTCCAAAATTATACTTCTCCAGACATAAAAATCATGTTCTCCCCTACTAGTTTAGAACAATTCAAGGATTATAACCTTACTTGTTATTTTATTAATCAAGGGTGAGGATCCTTTCTTATTAAGACCTATCATATCAATCTTACTAATGTTAGGTTATTTTATACCAATGTTCATTATAAGGTGATTCGTGGTGATATATATTTTCTCCAAATTTACTTACGATTCTATCAATGAGATTTTTGGCATTTCTATTCCTGAAAACCCTGCATATTATAGTTGTCGCACTAAATACAATATCTGACCCTATTCTACGCTTGATATAATCAAAATCATTTTTTAGTTAGGCACCCATAAAGACGTTCAGAGGAAACCCAATGTTGTTCATGGCCTTAATGTTATCCCTCGCTTTCAATATCTATTCATCAAGTATAATTTTGTGAGTACCAATGTTCAATTTACTTTTCTATGCCATGGTGACCTTTAGTTCCACTCCACTCTTATGTCAAAAAAGCATATTCATCTTGGTTTCTTTCTTTTGCTCAATATGGTCCATTTCTATCAAACCAAAAAAAAGGAACCAAAACATTCCATATCCCTTCATTTTCCAGCATATTCATATTCTTCCCACTGACAATGAGATTGCCTTTAATTTCTTCTTTGACTCCGCTACTCTTAAGCATATGGGTTACAAATTAATTGAGGATTAAATGACCATACCACACTTGCATCTTAGTCTCAGCAACTCTCCCTAATATATGAGTCTTTTCATATGTTGATGGTCCTGATGAGCCCCTGTTGAGCCATACTATTGAGCTACCTGCAGAACATGATGCCACCACCTCTTGGCCACATCATTGCTCCCTCCAAGATGCCCTTCTAGTGGCCATTAAGTACCATTTTAGCATGTTATGAATAGAATTTGATTCTTTTCGAGACATTATGATGAATCGACTTGAAAATCTATACAGTTTGATCAAGTCTTGTTTTTCCCCTCCATCTAGTTGATCTTTTTATGTTTCCAAAAATGGAGAATAATTTTTGTGATATTAGAGGGAAATTCTACAATTCAGGGGTAGTAATTGTCATTTTATATGTAGTGGACAATTACAGATATTTCTTTGATAATGAATAAGTTTTTGTTAAATTATGCTCTTAATATTGAACTATATTTATGATATTGATTTATTTTATGTAGGAATTAAGGGGGAGATAATTAATATCTTAATGTGAATAACTACCTGTATGATTAAACTCTCTTATTGCTTTATAATATCACAAATGTTTTGTCATCATGAAAGAAGTGGAGATTGATAAAACAAAGGAGGTTACAATCAATGTTTTGATGATAAAAAATAGCGTTACTACATGAGTTTAATGTTATTGATGAGAAGGAATATAAGAATAAGATATCACCAAATCAAAGGATTATGAAAGAAAGACAAAGTTTGCAATCTTTAATATCAAGATTAAGTTATGAAGAAGATCAAAATATATTGAGGTTATTTTTATATATTACTTATTTTAAGCTTATCTTATTTATTTTTTGATAAACTAATAGACTCATCATGTATAAAATTTTCACTTTACTTTATTATATGAGTCTTTCCATTTACCTAGAGGTATTAAAGTTTTGTCTTTAATATAAAATTATCTTGATCTTTCAAACAAAGTTTGGGGAACTTTTTATAATGCTTAATTCATAATGCATTTATCAAATTGATTTTGAGCATTTAAATGTGTTAAAATCATATTTTTGGGGTGATTGGTCGACCTATATGGGTCAGTGATTAACCAATAAGTTAGAGTTGTTAAATTTAAAGTACCGAGAGTTTGTTGTAACACTGGTTGATGTATTAGTCAACTAATATGCCATATTGGTTATCCAATACAACTATTAAATCTAAAGCTTTTAATGCATGGCAGTTGACCAATATGCTTATCGGTTGACCAATGCTTTGCATATAGATAGTGTAACATTGGTTATTAGCTCCAATGATTAGGAAGGTCCCAAAACACTATAAATAGGTATTTTCTTGTTAGATTTAGTATTAAGAAGCATTTAAGTGTCTTTTACAAACTTCTCTAAGTATTTTTCAATCATTTGAGCATTCATTGTCTCATTTTACATGTGTGAGCATTTTTGTGATTATCAAAATATCCAAGTGAGTGAGTTTGAGTTGTAAGCTATTTTTAGGATTTATGACTAATGTATTAGGAATACCTAAAGTGGTTAGATGTTCCTTTTCAACTTGAAAGAAAAATTATAGTGGAAATTCAAGACAAGTCTTAAGAATGGATTTAGACAAGGTTTGTTTACTGAATCACTATAAATCAGTTGACATTTCTCTCCCTATTCTCTTTACTTTATTATTTACAAACATAGTTAAATTCCTTTACATTGATTTCATTTTTGCATTTGTGATAACTTGTAGGCATTGCTTTTATAAGCTAGCATCCTTTGATTAAAATCTTGAATTTACCCTATCCACCCCCTTTTGAGTGCCATTAGGGGATAACGCTTTCAATATGTTGTCAAATAAATATTTAGTCTTTTTATATTGGAACTTCCTGCAATAAGTTCTATTTCTTTTCTTATAATAAATATCCATCTTTAAGAACTTTGTATCTAAGTTTTGCTTATGAATATCTTGTTTATAATTTAAAAGGATATTCTCATTTTACATTCTTAGTTGAACCATCTCCCATTAAACCAAAATATGAGTTATTGATTTATTATACTATTTCACCACTCTCCTTCCTACACTTGCCATAAGTGTATGATCAATTATATTAAAATCTACAGGGAGGTTAGATGATGTGGGGGTATAACATGATGTAAACCTTTTGAACTAGTAAAAATGAAATATAAGGTGTACAAAAGTCTTTGCAAGTAATCGCTTAACCAATTTTTTACAATTTTATAAAATTTATAATACGTGGGAGAGAGAGCTTGTAATAGGTTCTTCCTTATAGTGAGTGCTGCTTGTAAGGTTGTAGCTTAAGAAACACCCATTCACAAGTGAAATTTTTTGTTAGACGTTCTTCTATTTGCTTCTTGCTTCATATTATTTGAACTCTCTTTAAACAAAACCTTGTCATTGTTAGTGTTTTTTCCTTTCATTAATCACTTGATCAATATATAAGGCATGGGAATATCATATGAAAAGGACTAGATATCTGTATATAACCTCAAATGGTGTTCATTTGATATTTATGTGGTTGGTCATATTATACTTCCATTCAGCTAACATTCAACCTATTTTTATGGAATCATAACAGATGAATCTTATATTTTTCCTTACTATTTGATTAATGACCTCTATTTACGTGTCAGATTGGTGATATTGGTTATTGAAATTTTCAAGCTCACTCTTTGTAATATAAATGTTTCCTACCATTGTAGGCTATAAAAAGTTTCAAGCTCACTCCTAGTAATCTAAATGTTTCTTGCCATAAGAGGCTATCAAAAAGTTCAAGCTCTCTACTTATAATCTAAATGTACTTAAAAATAAAGGATCTTGATTACTCACAATGGATTCAGGTATATTATAAAGGTAATAAATAATTGAGCTATTCCATAAGCAAAATATGGTTATTTCATGGCAATAAAATGTGCATACTTGTTAAATAGGTCCACCACCACAAGTATGACTAAATTATCTTTTAAAGGTGGAAAGAAATCAATGAATTATATGATAATTTCCTTCCAACATCCTTCAAGAATAAGTAAAGCTTGAAAAAGTCTTGGATAAGATGAGGAATCATATTTATTTCTTTAACACAAAAATTCTTATTTAATATAATTCTTGACATCTCTAGCTAACCCTTTCTAATAAAAAAAGGTTTTATAGCCTCTTTATGGTAACTAAAACCTTTGAGTGTCCTCCTTATGTCTTATCATGCCCTCTAAAAGTGATCTTGTATCTTAACTCTAGTTTAAATCCTACTAGTACTCTCCCTTTTCATAGTCTCTGGAATATATTGAAACTCCTTTGTCTGAGAAGAACAAGTCATACAAGATAAGAGGTTACCAGTAAACTATAAAATAAAGCAAAGAAACTAAAATAATTCCTTAGTAATAAAGCATAAGATTTCTAAAATTGAGAAGGATTTAGATTTTTTGATCTAATTTATTGGATGACGCTTCCACGTCTACCTATATCGTAGTGCATTCAATTTCAAATACTTATAACTAAAGGGAGTATTCTAATCTTTCACTTATTTTACGATGATTAATTTTCTTGAATGTAAGCCATTTTTATATGCATCGGGGATAATATATGATTTTATGTTTTTATTTTTCTTTGGTGAAATTTATGGTTTGTGGTTGGAATCTTGAATGCTATGATTTATATATGTTGATATTTTCTTATGGAAGCCTTTAATTTTTTTATTGTTGTTTAGAAATAATACTTAAGTTAGGATACATTTTTTGTTTGAGTTTTAATACATAAGAGAGATGAGTATGATTAGTGATTTTTTCTAAATGACTAAAAGTATCTAATTGGTTTTATTGAATGCAAATGTGCAAGACTTAATGTACTTTAATACATATGTGAGCTTTTAACCCTAGGAGCAATTCATTACATTTGTTCTTATACTTTTTTTATGTTATCAAACATGGCTTATTTATGCTAGAACTTGCTCTTGTATATATTTTAAGACCTCCATTTTGGTGAATTTATACATGAAGATAATAAGGCAATGATGTATAACCATTTTTAGCCTATAAAAGCCTATATCAACTTTTACTCCTAAAGAACCAATTTGAGTCTAACCTTCTTTCCTTGTATATTAACCATGTTACAAGCCATTTTTACCATTCTTTTCATTGATTTTCTTAATAATTATGAGCCCATAAATTGAAAAAATTATATAAAGCTTATTCACATAGGATTTTAACCACTTTCATGAAAAGTAAATTAGTTGATTCAAGTTATAGTATTTTGATTTCTCAGTTTTAGTAGAATGAGCGAGAAGTATAGTAAAAAGGAAAAAAATCTCCTATTTCATGTTTCTTGCTCTTAAAAATATGAAAAAAAGAAAAATAAAAAAATGATGATGTGATTAAAATTATTTGAATGAAGTGAAATTCAGATTGATTTAAGTTAAAAATTGTGTGAATAAGTTTATATATTTCCTTCAATTTTTTAAACCTAAAATTTTCTTTCTTGTTATATCTTTACCTAAGCCATATTACAACCCTTATCAAGATCTTTTGATTTATGCATTGAGTTGTCAATGGAAGAGATATGATTCTCGAGCAAGCTTATATAAAGACTTTGAGTGCATAGAGTGAAATTCATAAAAGAGTGTTAATTATTAGCTCATTTGATTTTGATCAAATTAATGAAACGTTGTATTTTCTTTCTCAAAATTTATCCTATGAATGCTTATTATCTTAAATGTTATTTTATGTTAAACATTTAATGTATATTAACTTTTGGAATATTTTTGGATAATATGAAAGAGGACAATAGGCTGCTAAGAGGATGATTCATATATTGAATTTATGTATGCTTAAGGACAAGCATAAGTCTGGTGTGAGAGAACTTGATAAGATGAGATTAAATCATATTAATTGGACTTATCTCTTTTGTTTTGCGTTAAATTTGGTGCCTAATTGGTAAATTTGATATTTATTTTATTTTAGGATGTAACAAATGGAAAATAGATCAAACTTGGATTCAAATATCTAACTGGAGCATCATTTGTTAAAACCATGAATTTTGGAAAGATATAGTTAAAAGATGACATATAGCTAAAATTGATAAGACAAGATCATGCCTGGAGTCACACTCGCTCTAGAAAGTTCAATCTAATCAGGGGACTTATTCTCAACCCTATTATGCAGGAATTTTGATTCGTTTAAAGGATTATCTTTAGAATATCAATAGAATATAATTCTCGAGTGGAAAAGAACACATTACATATCATAAAGAACACATTACAAATCATTCATTAAAATTACGGATCATTAAACTTATGGATATTAATAGAATAATCAACAATAAATTACTTTGTCAGATTAATCAATATTAATTATTAATGAAATAGAAGAATAAGAAACAAAAAAAACACTTGAATTAAAATAAAATATAGGTTTAGAACAAAACCTTCCAAAGTTACAGACAGAGTTTTAAATCCCTTTGGATAATAAAATTTAGATTTAGCCACTCATTACTATCTTTTTCTCATTACAGATAGAAGAAAAAGACAAAAGAAAAGAGAGTAACTTATTCTTTCCTCTCCTAACAAACTATGGTTTAAAAATATTCCATGGATAATGATTGAAACAAATTACAATCCCTATACAATAGAGCTGAAAATATGGTCTCCTAATCATATTGAGCTTCCTAGATTTTAGTAATATGTCATCTTTTACTATATCTTCCCAAAATTCTTGGTTTTGACCAATAATGCTCCAATTAGATATTTCAAGCCAAATTCGACGTAATCTCCACTTACCACCTCCTAAAACAAAATAAATATCAATTTAATACCAAAATTAGCCTAAAGAAAAAGAGATATGTTCAACTAATATGACCTAAACACATCTTATCAAATTCCCCCACACTGAACCCATGTTTGTACTCAAGCATAAAATTTAATATATCAATCGTCCTCTTAATAGCCTCTCATCCTCTTTCATGTTAACCAAAAATATCATAAAATTTAATATACATTAAAGGTTTAAGATAAAATAGCAATCAAAAGAATAAGCACTCATATGATAAATTTTTAGAATGAAAATACAACTTCTCATTAATTCCATAAAAATCAAATGAGAGAAGGATTAACACTTACATACTCCTATCCTAAAATGACTAGGTGGCCTGCCCGGCACCTCGCAATGGCCCTCTAGTCAATATTGATCCAGCTGGAAAGCTTCCGTGGAGCTAAGCCTATTGTCCTTTTTACCTAAAAGCCTTAGCTTAACATTAAAAGATATAAACAGTAGAGTTTTTTTAAAATTTTGGCAACACAATGGTTGTATTTTGACCTTCCCAATATTTTCAAGCCTGTGTAAAAATTCAAAAACACTTCTATAATCATCTCAAAATCCCCACTACAAATTTTAGACTTTAAGTCCATTCACAAGCAATCTCAACAATCACTTTGTATTTTGACCTTCCTAATATTTTCAAGCCTCTGTAAAAGTTTAAAAACACTTCTATAATCATCTCAAAATCCCCGCTACAAATTTTGGACTTTAAGTCCATTCACAAGTAATCTCAATAATCACTTCAATAATTTAAAAAAAAAGCTCAGACATATTCATGTACTTAACTTTAAAACATTGACATTCATGCATTCTTTACACAAATTACAGTCCAAAACATATTTATGAAAATGCAAACATTCCCAAAACATTTACAAGGCAAAAATGCTGACATAGCAGCATGTGACGAAATTGACTACTCGTGAGGTGGAGTCCCCACTACTGAAGCCCCTGAGCATGCACTTGGGAGGTTTCATTTAAAAACAGAAAAGAAAGTATGAGCTAAACGAGCTCAGTGAGTGCTAGATTTTCTATTCAAATCATAATTAAGAATTTTAACCTCCCTAAAACAAATTCATCTCAATTCATGTAATTTAATACTAATATGAAACATATATGCTTCCCAAAATCTAGTTTCTTAAATCACTTTTCGAATAATTAGTGGCAGCATTAAAAATGTTATGACATAGCCTTTCACTAACTTCTTTGCCATATGGTACCCTCAGGCATAAAGTCATGGAGCTGGTTCTCCTTGCTTATTCGTGATTGGTTAACCACTAATTACAGAGCTGGTTCTACATCATTTACCCACAATTGGTTAACCGTTAGTTATGGAGCTAGTTCTACATCGCTTACCCACAACTGGTTAACCACTAGTTACAGAGCTGGTTCTACATTGCTTACTCGTACTAGGTTAACTGCTATATACCAATAGTTACAGAGTTGGTTCTATATCGCTTACCCACAACTGATTAATCACTAGTTACGGAGTTGGTTCTACATTACTTACCCGTACTAGATTAACCTTATACACTGATATAATAACATGTATAGAACCATTCGGTATACTATAGGCTAAAAACCATTTCCTTTTTATCAACCAATAATATCATCTCATTGTAAACTCAAATCATATAAAATTTTACTTTCAAACTTCAATTCGTATATTGCTAAAACATAAACTTATAATAGTAATATTTACATAAAACTCATAATCAATATTCACTTTAGGATAGAATAGAAATCATTTTCATAAAATCAATTTAAAGCACACTCACTATTTTGCAAACTTATCGCAAGCAAACTTACGCATTCAGTGCCTTTCCTTTACCTACAAAAAATGCATTTTGCTTAGGCATTTATTCCAAATTCAGAAATAAGACATTAAAATTATAAATTCAATTTAATCGAATTTGAGATTAGTATTTAATCATATAACACATAAACTAATTGTATTTTTGCTTACTTCTGTAAGCTAACCTATTGTTCTCTATTTCTAAATATAACTTCGAAAGTCACTTAAATACCATATTTTACCCATTCTAGCTTACCAATTTCTTGAAAATACTATCTCACCCAATTTAATTCACCATATCACTATCATGTATGATGAGTCACGATTATGACTTCTGTCTAGAATTCATACCTCCACTTGTTCCTAAATTTTCATATAGTATATGTTCACATTAGGTTTTGAGGTCTTCTAGACATTTGTTTCCCGATGTCTCTAGTTTCCATATTATCAAAACCAGGCAATTTGAAGCTCTAAATCAAGAAACATGCACTAAACATCACAAGCTACTCCATCACAGAGGCAACATCAAATCACCATTATAAATCTCAAATTACAATATGTTTCAGCTAAAATTAGGTTAGGGTTTCTTCTAGAAATTTTTAGTAATATGTCTTAGGTTTCATTTCCAGTTAGAATCACCCAATTTTGAGGTTTGTAGGCCGATTTATGGTCACAACAATGGGACTAGTTCAAACTAACTTAAGATAGAATTCTACTACACGTTACTCTCTCATCATATTCAACCAATTCCATACAAAGAATCACCAAAATAATACCAAGGCACCATTGATCTTAAACACATCCATCTCATACTAAAATCCACAAAAATTAGGAAGTTAAGCTAGGAAAACTTACCAGTTTTTCCTCCAATCTTTTGGGTATTTATTGAACACCTTTACTTGATCAAGACCTCCTCAAATCTCCATCAAAACCCGTCAACAATGGAAA